>CABHPR010144843.1:0-42033 GCA_902168415.1 Peromyscus melanophrys | reverse complement strand
TTCCTTCCTTCCTTCCTTCCTTCCTTCCTTCCTTCCTTCCTTCCTTCCTTCCTTCCTTCCTTCCTTTCCTCCTTCCCTCCCTCCCTCCCTCCCTTCCTCCCTCCCTCTCTTCCTTCCTTTCTTTCTCTGTAGCTCACCCCCGCCCACCGTGACCATTCTCCCCAGAAGCCCCGCTGTCCTCCCGCTCTACTCTGATTTTTGGTGTGCGTACATGGCCCATAATGAGTGTCTATCTCCAAAACTCGAGGCCGTTTTAAAAAGATTAAATGTTTCCATAACAAACAAAACTTGGACTTGGGCTTAGGAAAAATATAATCACAGGCAGGCCTCCCAGACTTCTAGGGGGTGGCAGTGGGTTCCCCAGAGGGAGAGTTTTTAAAAATCAATATAAATGATAATTTACTTGTAACGTTTTGGAAAGGAAGCCTGGGCGTGGGCGAGCAGAAGGAGCAGGAATCTGTCCTGACAGGAGCAGTTCAATTCAGAGACTGACTCGGGTAAGCTGGCGCCTCCAAAGAGGAGATCACTTTTTATGGGTTATTCTAGAAGGCCGATGGAGAGAAATCGTGATGAGACTTGTATCACCCGCTTCTCAAGGAGTGTGAGATTCACCATCAGACTTGCCGGGCAAGATAGAAGAAAGGCAGGACTCTCGGCATTGCGGACGCTGCCGCTAAACCTTTGTGTGGCATTGCTGAGCTAAGTGAGAAGAATTGATCATTTTAGCATGTGTGCAGTCATGTGAGTGAAATCGCCAGCCTTACCACTAATGTCTTAACCTGAGTTAAAAAGTGCCTGTGGGCAAACCTGAGGACCTGAGCACAGTTCCACAGAACCCACATAAACTTCTGGGTGTACATAGAGACAGGTGGATCCCTGGGATGTGGTACCCAACCTAGTCAACTCAGTGAAATGCAGATTCGGTGAGAGATCCTGTCTCAGAAAACTCAGTGCAGGGCAATAGAGGAGGTCACCTGATGTCTGTCGCTGGCCTCTACGGGCACATGTACACAAACTCTCTCTTACACACATATACACAATCATTTGTTAGTAAAGCCGCCCTCATTATTTACTGTGTTCTTGGCATGTGCCAGATATCAGCTAAGTACTTTACATGCGATAGATATTTAACTCTGATAGTAATTCCATGGAGGAGTCTACTATGAGAGTCCCCAACTTGGACATGAGGAAGAAAAACCTCATAAGTCTTCAATAACTTGTCCAGGCAAAACTAGAGCCCAATGAATGCCATTTTGGTCTAAGCCTAGAGCCTCACTTCTGTGGCAAGATCACTTTCTTAAACTATTGATTTGTGTGTTTTTTCCAGAATCTTCAAAACTGCCCAAACAGGTAGACAGTCCTGTCTCAAGTGTTTCTATAGGGCCATAAGCAAAACACTTCCTGTAAATCAAGCCTTATTGTGCTTTTTTGAAGCCAAAGGCCAGGAGGAGGCCGGGTGTCTTGGAGGGACCTTTTGAAGTCACCCAGGAAAGAAGCGTAAGGAGAAGTTTCCCAGCCTGGAAGAGCTTCTGAGTCCTGCAGGGACTTTTGTTGTGATTTGAATGGAAAAAAAATGCCCCTCATAGGCTCAAGTATTTAAACACTAGGTCCCCAGTTAGAGGTGCTGTTTGGGAAGGCCATGAAACCTTTAGGAGCTGGAACCTTGCTGGAGGAAGTACATCATCATGGGAGTCAGGATCTGAGGTTTTCATCTTCTCACTCTGCTTCCTGTTCTCTCTGCTTCCCATGTGAGGATGAAGACATGACCAGCTAGCTTCCCACCCCTGTTGCTGTGCCTTTCCAGCCGCACAGACTTGTGTGTGTTCTCTCTGGAGCTATCAGCCGAAATAAACTCTTTCTTCCTAACATTCTTTTTTGCCATGGTAGCAGAAATGTAACTAGAGTAACTTTCTCCTTCTTGACATCTTCAGTCATCTTAACATCCCAGCCTCCAAATTTTTCATGGATGAATCAAGACCAAATCCAGGGCTACCCGTCCATATAGCCACCACTGACCTGCCTTGCTCGATGCAGCATTGCCCTAAGTGTCTTCTGTAGGCATAATTTTCTGTCCCACCAGCCAGCTCTCAAATAACCATACAGAGACTCATTATTTATTATAAATGCTTGGTCCATAGCTTAGGCTTGTTACTGACCAGCTCTTACAACTTAAACTAACCCATATTTCTTATCTACATTCTACTACATAGCTCAATATCTTTCTTTAACACGGCATGTTCATCTTCCTTCTTCCCACGTCTCCTGGAGACTCCGCCCTCCTTCATCCCAGAGTGCTCTCCCTGTCCACAAGTCCCGCCTAACCTCTTCCTGCCTAGCTATTGGTCATTTAGCTCTTTATTAAACCAGTGAGAGCCACACATCTTCACAGTGTACAAAACAATTGTTTCACAACAGTCTTCTACCCTTATTTCTAGGGCTCCTTGTGCCCCGCCATTTCTCAGTCCCCCCAGTGTCCAAACAGTGACTGCTTTTCTTTTCTTTCAATGAGCATGTACTTTAATATGAGATTTAAAGGCTTGAAGATTCAGTCTTGGTCACTTTCCGAGCACTATGGAGCCAGCTCTAGTGCAGAGGACGGCAGGGACAGCAGAAGCATTCATATGAGGGGAACAAATTGTCCACTGCAGAAGACAAACTAAAGCCGGGCCAGTAAAGAAAATAACTTCAGACAATGACAGTGGCTATGATTAAAATGAGACCAAGTGAGAAAAGGCCAGCCTGCTGCTCTTCCGGCGAAGAATTCACTCTGCTACAGCCTGGCAAACAAAGCCTGCAAGAAACCTGTGGGACGGGCATGGGGCTGATGGCAGAGGGCCTTGAGGGCCACAAAGAAAGGCTGTGTTGCATTCATGAGCATCGGGAAGACACTAGCGATGTTAAGCAGGCAGTGATATGATTGTTTTGCTCTTCAGAAAGACCACCCTGACAGCCAAGTGGAAAATGACCTGTGAGGAGTAAGAACAGCAAAGAGGAGACAAACCCAAGTCAACTATAGTCATGTAGCCAAGAGGAAGGCATTCAAAGACTGGGCAAGGAAGTGCTGAGAGGTTCTGGGCCTGGGGTGGGTTTTTAGAGGTTAAGTTGGAAGGGCTTGCTGATGGATTAGATAAAGGCAAATTCTCAGACCTAGTAACAGTCCTTGATTTGGTCTTGAAGGGGGGTGAGTGGGTGGTGTATTTGTTACTATGGAAAATATTGGAAAGAAGTAAATTTGAACAAGGCAGTAATAGCCCAGACACAGTTTGAGGGCATTAAGACTAATACTAGCTACTAAATAAACAGCCAGATATGCAACCCAAGATATGCACAATAATGGAGGGATTTGTGCTGTCTAATAGGAAGGCTTGGGCTGCAGCTGGGGGCTGAGATGGGGAGGGAGAGGCCTTCTACATCTTCTCAAGTGGTCTCACCTAGCCACTGGACAAGTGGCACTCTAATGATTTCAGCATGTGAATTTCTTTAATGTGATCTTCCAAGGAAAGGACGCAGACCTAATTGCTTAGCTTGAGGAGGCGGGGCTAACTTCACAATAGACGTCTGCTGAGTTTCTTCAGTTTGGATGGAGAGTGACTCCTTGGTGCCAGTACAAACAAAGGGCACCCAATCAGAGAAGTCAGCTGCAAGTCCCCTGAAAAGCTTTAGTCCCTGAAGATGAAACCATGCATTGCCTCTCCTTCCCTGGGTGTGATTGGTCAATGTGCATCCCTGGGAGGGTAGCAGCCCCTCTGTGTGATCAGGAGGATTGGAAGAGCAGAGACCTGGAAATATGGAGATCTCTAAAGACAGCAGAGATCTCTGTACCAGTCATGGAGGCTCCTGCCACTAAGCTCCCTATGACCTTACTTTTTAGAGCTGTTTGGATTTCAAGCTTCTCTTCTTACTATACACTTTTTTCCAGAGCTCAGATGTTAATCCTGCAGATACAAAAACTCCTTTCTTTCCCCACCCTCCCTGTCTGCCCATCCTACACGTCAGCAGCTCTTTTTTCTTTTTTAAGACAGGGTCTCGCTATGTAGCTCTGGGTGGCCTGCAACTCACTATGTAGACCAGTCTAGCCTCAAACTCACAGAGATCCTCCTGCCTCAGCTTCCTGAGTGCTGGGATTAAAGGCGAGTGCCAGTATACCACGTGCATCTTGGTGATGAGAATGCTCACAGGTCCGATGGTCTCCTATGGAGGCAAAAGACACACAGAGATATCAGGAAATATTATAACTCATGACCTGTGTGTCTATAAAGGGGAAGAATGGTGGGATGTGTTATGATGGACAAACGACAGCCTACAGAGCTGTCATCTCATCTAGACAGATAACATTTAAATAAGACCCAAGGACTCAGATAATGAGAGTCCTTACCCACTGTGTAAGAGGCCCTGGGTGGTAAATAAACTGTGACCTGAGACATGAGAAGGGTCCAGAAAGGAAGAAGCAAGATGCAATCAGAGTGACAGTAAGGCTGATGTTTGTTTCCATGCCCTAGTCAGTGAGAAGCTCTGGGGCATCATACACCTTTCTTCCCTAGAGCGAGGTGTGAGCACCACGGACCCTAATGAGCACGGAGCACTGTGAGTCCTGAATAAATGACCTTATTTTTTATTAAATAAAAATATTTATTTAATTTTTCACTGTCTCCTCACTAAGCACCCCAAGACTGCTTCTCCTGGGTGTCTTCATGAGCACCCACCACCCAGGCACTATCACTCATATGCAATTAGCAAGGCTTTGGAGCAAGCAGCCCCTGACCTCAGGCACACCATACTGAGAACAAAGTCCCTTCCCCTCTGAGAGTCTTTAGGCATGCCCCCACCCTCCTGTAGGAAGGCGTGAGAATTAATTCAGGGAAACAGTGTTCAAGGTTTCCTTCAAAGATATCCTGCTGCCTTCTGTGGCTGACCTAGAAGATGGAGAAATGGATTTGATAAAAAGGAGTGTCAACTCGAGGAACAGGTCATATTTTCTTTAATTGTCTTTGTTTGTGTTTCTAGGACAGTGAAGAGACACCAACCATGACCACAGCAGCTCTTATAAAGGAAACATTTAATTGGGGTGGCTAATTTACAATTTCAGAGGTTCAGTCCATTATCATCATGACAGGGAGCATGGCAGTGTGCAGGCAGACGTGGTGCTGGAGAAGTAGCTGAGAGTCCTACATCTTGTAGGCAACAGGAAGTGGTCTGTGACACTGAGCAAAGCTTAAGCAAAAGAGACCTCAAAGCCCGCCCCCACAGTGACACACTTCCTTCAACAAGGCCACACCTACCCCAACAAGGCCACATCTCCCCATAGTGCCTCTCCCTATGAGTTAATGGGGGCCAATTACATTCAAACTACCACATTCCATTCCCCCGGCCTCCATAAGCTTGTAACAATATCATAATACAAAATGCATTTAGTCCAACTTCAAAAGTCCCCCTAGTCTATCACAGTCTCAACAATGTTTAAAAGTTCAAAGTCTCTTCTGAGATTCATGAAATCTTTTAACTGTAATCCTCTGTAAAATCAAAATCAAAAAACAGATCACATACTTCCAACATATAATGGCACAGGTATACATTACCATTCCAAAACTTAGGGAAGGGAGCATAGTGAGGAAATACTGGACCAGAGCAAGACTGTAACCAGCAGGGCGAACTAAATCCTATAGCTCTACGTCTGATGTCGAAGGGATCAGATGTCCCTGCTCCTATGGCTTTGATGCTGACAACACACTTCTGAACTCTCCTGAGTTGGTTCCATTCCTTGTACACAGCTCTCTTTGGCAGACACCCCACAGCTCTGGCACCTCTGACGTCTTGAGGTCTCCAATGCAACGCTGGCCTCACTTCCATAGCTTCAGGAAATAGCCTCTCAGGGCCTCCAAGAAGGTACTTCCCTGTCATGCACTTGGCCTCAGAAGTGCTCTTAAACCCAGAGGAAGATTCCATGACCCCTTTATTCTTGTATCTATCATGGATCTAAAGCCAGCACTCTGTGGATGACATTGCCAAGTTCGGCCACCAACTTGGGTGACCGCCTTGGAGCACATTTGCTGCATTTTAATTTGTTTCTCCTTTCTTGGAGCAGAAAATTCCTTAGGCCAGTTCCTTTCACAATTGGAAGCTTAACTGGGTGGGATCTTGTCCTGAGGACATCCTTGCCTTTATCCCAAAGCAGATCTAATCCCCCAGTGGCACCAACCTCATGAACTACAGCCTCTCTTCTAGCAAAGTCTTGGCTGGAACATTAGGCTTTGTCATGTCACTGTCCTCTCCAGACTGTACATGTGCATTTCTGCCCTCTTGTCCTTCATCATTGCAGATCAGCATAAGAATGATTCATAATAACCGTGCGACAGAGTCAGTATAGGCTCTCTTGAAATCTCCTCCACCAAAGAAATTAGTCCATTACTTTTATATTTATCCTCTGACAAGTTTTTAGGATGAGGGTAAAAATCAGCCACATTCTTGGCCAAAATATCACAAGAATGGTCTCTAGCCCCATTGCTAATTCTAAAACCTCTTGAGCTGGGCCTCCTCAGTCCACACAGCTCTCAGCACTACTGTCTTCCAAGGTCCTACTAGGGTGGCCCCGTTAAGCTCTGCTTATAGCAGTGGTTCTCAACCTGTCTCAACCCTTGGGGGTTGAACGACCCTAGGGGTCAGCACTACATGAGGAACTGTATTAAGGGATTGCAGCATTAGGGAAGTTGAGACCCACTGGCTAACAGTGCTCAACTGCTTTCCTAGTCCAAAGTTCCAAAGCCTTCCGAATCCCTCCAAAAAACTACATGGTTAGGTCTATCACAGAAAAAGTGCGCGCGCGTAGTTACTTTCCTATTGCTGTGATATGACACCGTGACAAAAGCAACTAATTGAATAAAGAGTTTATTACAGTTCTGGAGAGCAAATGATGGAGGAGTGCAGGGAGCAAGCAGTAGCCATCAGGTAGTTGAAGCAGCAACTGAAAGCTCACATCTCAAACTGCAACAGGAAGCAGAGAGAAGACACTGGAAATAGCACATGGCTTTTGAAACATCAAAGCCCACCCCCAGTGACGTACTTCCTCCAGCAAGGCCACACCTCCTTTGGTGGTTTGAATAGGAATGGCCCCCATAGACTCATGTGTTTGAATGCTTGGTCGATAGGAGGTGTGGCCTTGTTGGAGTAGGTGTGGCCTTGTTGGAGGAAGTGTGTCACTGTGGGGCAGGCTTTGAGGTCTCATATGCTCAAGCTAGGCCCAGTATGAGATTCAGTTCACTTCCTGCTGCCTGTGGCTCAAGATGTAGAACTCACAGCTTCTTCTCCAGCACCATGCCTGCCTGCATGCTGCCATGTTTCCCACCATAATAATAATGGACTAAACCTTTGAAACTGTAAGCCAGCACCAATTAAATGTTTCCCTTTATAGGAGTTGCGGTGGTGATGGTGTCTCTTCACAAAAATAGAAACCCTAATGAAGACACTTCCTAAACCTACCCAAACAGTTTCACAAACTGGGACCAGATATTCAGAAGCTCAAGAATATGAGGTATTCCCCATTCAAACTACCACAGATGTCACCCTGCCATGGTGGGGTTGTACACAGTCAGGCAGATGGATAAACCTGGATTTGAACCCTGATTCTTCCACCAACCAATTCTATGACTTTGGGCTATTCAGTCTTTCTGAGCCTCAAATTTCTTATCTGTCAGATGGAGATAATAATATAGATCGTGGAAGAATTAATCACTATCCATCATGAACAACCTCCAGTCTACTGAATAGTCAATACTAGAAAATGTCAGCTCTCTTCTTCTCAGGGCTTGGCTCTTCCGTTGGGTAATTTCATCTTTGGAAGCATTCAGATGAGGTATAGCCAGGGGATGTCAAGTCAGACTCCAGCTCTGGTCCATTCATGATGCTCTTCCTGTGGGAAAGATTGAAGTTGGCATGGATAGGGACTGTCAGGAATGGCAGAAGGACCCCCCCCCCTTCCTGGAGCTCACCTTTCCTTCTACCTGTCCCATCACGCTAGTCAGAGTCCAGGAGAGTTGGAGCTATCACTTCCTCTACCGTGGATAGTGATCTTACCTCAGGATAACCCAAGAGCCCCCATTATTGTTCCCATGACAACGGAGATGAGAAGACTGGGGTCAAGGGAGGCCATGTACCAAGAGTCTCAGAAACACATTTCAAAATCAATCACTCTCCAGCTCACTTCCTCTTTCCCTCCTTCACCCTGCTGGGTGTAGTAGAATCCAGGGGTTTGCACATGCTAGGTACACTCTCTTATCAAAGTACTAACCGAGACTGACCCTGCTTAGCGTCCAAGATCAGATGAGATGCGGCACATCAGGGCAGTAGGGCAGGAGACTAGGCACTCTCTATACCACCAAGCCACACCCCAGCCCCAACCTCTAACTAAAAACATATCACCGCAGCCAGAAAAAGCAAATTTACCTCGGAAGCCTTTATGACCAGCAACTCTCCTCCTAACTTCTCGGAACCAATTTCTGGTCCAAAGCAGTGAAAATCTTTCTGATCTTTTAAAGTCTTCTCCTTGGCTTCAGAGCACGGAGCACTGGATGCCAGAGACATGGTGACGGGCTCCCTGTTGGCAGCAGGGAGTCAGTTCCTGGCAGGATCTGTCTCTGCTATGCCAGTTTTTCTATTCTGATGCCAGCTGCTCACTAGCCCTCTCTGATGGAACACCTGAATTGATTCTGTGGCTCTTGCCAACATTCCCCATCTTCACCACTGTGCCTTCACCGGGATAACAGTCCACTTGGGAGCCCTTCCTCAAAACTCGAAACCTTTCCTCTAAACTTCAGAACCTAAAGCAAGAATTCATTTGCTTCTGATTTTGTTGTCACTGGAGAGTGGTGGGCATGATGTGGTCCACCCCTACTCATTATCCAATAATGCCAAAGGACAAATAGAGGCCTTCAGAAAAGGACGGCCGGAAGCAATGGAAACTAGACCTCCATCGGTAAAGGAGGAGTAACCTCAAGCAGCGCTCCAATGATGTCACTACATTTTCCAAAGCCAAAATAGGTTGTCAGAGCTTATAAAGGGTTTCAGATTTAATGACCTCACTTTGTGCAGTGGAGACTAGGGGGTTTGAGAGGAAAAGTGGTCCAGTCAAAGCCATTCAGCTCAGCAGAGGCAGGGTCAAGCACCGGTCCAGGATTCCCAGGGCGTCTTTCTTACTGTATTGGAGAGGTTGCTCAGGAACCCCAAGCACATGGAGTGCGGATGGTCTGAGTGACTCTGGTGCCATCCTACTCACCCTCTCGGGGGGGATACACCAGAGGGAGTGAATCAGCTGTGATGATATGGACTTGTGCCTGTAGGCAGCTGTCACCAGCAAATGCTATCCAAATCCACTTCAGATGGGAGTGGCAACACCCAGCCTTGGTAGTCTCAGAGAGATCTGGGTATCCCGTAAAAATGGGGCTCTCTGGGGTCAGCTGTGGGTTCTTCTCCACGGTCTGTCAGCTGGGACAGCAACTTGTCCTGGTTCTCAGTAACTCTTCTGGTGCTTCCTTTTCCCATTGTCCCGGTTTCTGTCAACTTGACACAAACTAGAGTCACCTGGAAAGAGAAAATCTCAATTGAGGAGTTGCCTTGAGGTGGTTTGAATGAGAATGGCCCCTAGGGGCTCCTACCTTTGAATACTTGCTTAGGAGGTGTGGCCTCGTTAGAGGAGGCATGTCATGGGGGGGTCAGGAGGGGGACAGGGGGGGGGGGATGGGGTTCCCAAGGACTCCTGCCATTCCCAGTGTGTTCTCTACCTCCTGCTTACAATTTGAGATGTGAGCTCCATCTGTTCCCGTCATGGATTCTAATCTTTTAGAGCCATAAGCCCAATTAACTGCTTTTCTTTTCTAAGTCATGGTGTTTTATCACCCAGCAATAGGAAAGTATCTACTACCTGCCTCCATCAGACTGGTCTGTGGGCATGTCTGGGGACACTTCCTTGATTGATCATTGATATGGGAGGGCCCAGGCCACCAAGGGCAGTGGCAACCCTGGGAACATGGTCCTGGGTTGTATAAGAAAGGGAGCTGAGCAAGCCATGGAGAGCAAGCCGGTGAGCAGCTCTCTTCCACAGGCTCTGCTTCAGTTCCTGCCTCCTCCAGGTTCCTGCCCCTAGATCTCTCAAGGATAGACTGTGATGTAGAAATGTAAGCCAAATAAATCCTTTTGTCCCCAAGCTGGCTTCAGTCAGTGTTTCTCCCACCAACAGAAAGTAACTAATACACCCTTCCACTCTGCTCAAACCCCATCCCTTGAATTCCCCTCCTTTCCCGGTGCCACCCACACCTCCCCAACCATGTCCCTGTCACCTTCACACCACCACCACCTTCACCACATCTGGACCTCCTGTGTCACCAACACCCCCCTGTCCCTTCCTCTTCTCACGGCCGCCACAGAGCCCGCTCCCACCACCACCACCCCCACACTCTTTCCACCTGAGTCTTCTCCACACCCACCCAGACCATCTCTCACCCTTAACTCCCCTTCCTCCTCTACAGCCTCTTCCAGCAACACCCCAGAGCTCTGCCGCCTCCTGGTCCACTGTCCGGCTCCTTATGGCCCAGCAGCAGAAATGGCACACCGCCTTACTTGTAAGCCTCAAACAGTCCTTCACACCCAACAGGCTTCTAGGACCAAAATCAAACAGTTCCCCAATATTTGGATCTATAGATACTTATCGAGACTGGCCGCATCCTTTGAAAGACACCAGCGTCGCTAATGCCCCTTATCCCCGCTTATTTTTGAAACTGCTTATCTAACCTGTCTCCCTCCACACACCCCCCGCTCCCACCCCAGAATGCAGATATTCTGAAATGAAAAAAAACCAACAATGGCGGCCTTGTTGCCCAAAGGCTGATATTAATAGATGATTCCTCTTGATTTCAGCCCGGAAACACTGGCAGCAAACCAGTCTTGGGAGGGACTGATTGTAGCAGAAGTCTAAAAGAGCGACAAAGAAAAAAAAAACTCCAACCCAGCTTTGATCAGAAGGGTCTGAAGATAGATGGTGGTCATTTCACAGGTCTCTGGGTGGAGGTCCATGTCATTTTGAGAAAAAGAAACTGGGTTAACAAATGCAGATAAAAAAAAATGAAAAAAAAAAAAAAAAAAAGGAAGAAAGAAAAGAGCCCAGAGCCCGAGACAGACGCACTTTCTGATGGAACGGGGCCACCGCACCAAGAGGATCAAAGCTGTGTGCCACGCCGAGGCGAATGAAGGATTACTCACTTTCTATTTTTTCACGCCTGCAGCACACATGGCGATCTAATTGGTCGGGATGGGGAGTACAGACAGGCAGCCCCAGTCTAGGGGAGCCGGCTGGTGCTTTCTCCAGCTGCAAACCATTAGAGGCGGGCTCACAACCACGTGCGGCCTTAATTGCTCTTCTGTGTGTTTTCCCCAGCTCAAGACCACTAGCGTCTACTTGCAGAGCTTTCTGATCTCAGAGGTGATGAGCTTGGCGGCTGTCAGGCGTGCTGGGGAGCAGGGAAGGCGGGGTGATGAGTCCTTGAGTCTCAGGGGAGGAAGGGCTGGTACTGCTCAGGGAGGGGCTGCTAGGCTGGGCAAGGGACCAGTCCTGCCACCAGCTCTGGCCTAGCCTGATATTCACTGGTTTCAGTGTAATGCCCCAGTTCCTCTTGGGAGGCAGAGGGTGTTGTCTGAGTTCTAACCTGTAACAGAAGGAGCAATATAGGACCAAAGGCCGTAAGCCATAGATAAAGTGTGGAAGTCTACCCAGTACAGCCAACCTCCTCAACCAACCTCTCTGGCCCTGTTTCCTTGCCTTAAAATGGGGTGGATAGGAGCTAGGAAGATGCCTCAGTGGGTATGAGTTCTTGCTGTACAAGCATTGAAGACCAGAGTTCAAATCCCCAACACTGAATAAAAAGCCGAGCACGGCTACACATATGTGTAGCCCCAGCATGGGGCAAATCTTGAGAGCTGACTTTCTAGGCCTGCCAGCCTAGCCAACAACATGAGAGCTTCCCACTCAGTGAGAGGCCTTGTGTCAAGGCAAAAAGCAGAGAACACTAGAGAAAGACATCCGGCATCCTGCTGTCGTCTCCACGTATATGTGTACAAGTGTGTGCACCCTCACGCTCATATACGTGCAACACACACACACACACACACACACACCATGTGTCACACACATACACACACATAAATAATAAATAAAACAAAGACGTCTGTGTGCCTCAGTGTCCCTGGGAAGGTAACAGGCCACACGGAAGGGCCGCTCTGCTTCTAACGGTCATGGCCATGAACTACGGCCCTCTTGGCCACTTAGGTCCGAGTTTTCCTTTCAGCTCTTCTTTACCTGCTCCCTGGGGAAACCGTTCCCAGCCACACAGGTCTGCGGGGTGGCAGAGTCCCAGCCTCACCCGACCCCCTTGTCTTTCATCTCAGGCTCCCATTTCTTCTCTCTCCCTTGTCAGCCTCCATTCCACGCCCCTACACACACCACATGCATGCACGTGCACATCCGTCTCAACCACCATTTAAAGGAACTATGATGTTCAAGGCCTGCCACCGGCTTCTCACTGGGCACTCTGAGGGGCTCCCTCCTCTGCAAGCCCCTCAGATCTGTTCTCCTCCAAGTCCCACTCTGTTCCCCTTGAGCAGGAATGGTTTCATTCTTTTTTGGGGTGGGGGGTAGGGGAGGGTCATTCTCCAAGACACAGCCGTCACAGGTGCTCTTCTAAGTGACCTCCCCTGGTGGGGACAGCGGGCCCTGCTAAGAGTACATGTCTGTTTCAGTGGGGTCCCTCCTCCACCAGGCTGGGATGGAAGCATTTGCTTGCCCACCTCTCTCCATGTGAAGGGGAGTTTGGAGGAGACAAAAATGCATTTTATCTCTGTCCACACAGCACATGTTTAGCACAGTGCCTGGAACGTGTCAGCATCCCCCAGAGGCATCTTGAATGAATTTATGACTCCCAGTTTCTCTGCCTACACCATCCAATTAAACTGAAAACACCACAGTACTGGGGATGGACCTGGGCTGTTGTGCGTGTGTCCAACACATAGAAGAACCTCAGTAGAACTTCTGGTTCCGATTTGGGACATCGCTGGAGACTTTCTATGTCTGGTCTGTCCTGTGCTGCCCTTCCAGAGCACTGTGCAGAGCAGGTTCTCAGTAAATGTACTTTGAATGGATAAGTGATGAAGAAAGCCGGGAAACCCGATGTTGGCCAGGACGTGCAGTGCACCGAATGTTGATGTCCCAGCCTGATTCAAATGGTACAATGCTAACTTCACTGCGATGGCTGTCCTGGGTTGTCAATTTGACCACATCTAGAATTAACTAAAACCCAAATGGCTAGGCACACCTGTGAGGGATTCTTCTTAATGAAATCATTTGAAGTGGGAAGATCCACTTCTAATCTGGATCTTTGAGTGGGGCAGATCCACTTTTAATCTGGGCCATACCTTCTGCTGGCAGCCTGTATAAAGGACATGGGAGAAGGAAGCCCTCTGCTCACCTGTTTGCTCTCGCTCTTGTTGGCAAGTCCATTCCTTCACTGGCATTTAGAGCCTACTTCTTTGGGATTCTAGCATATATGGCGATTCTGCTCTGGACAAGCAATCCAGGAAAATATGGACACAGATTCTGAAGACCCGCTGAGACATCCAGTCTCATGGACTAAATGACTACCAGATTCTTGGACCTTCCATTGGTAGACAGCCATACTTGGACTAGCTGGACCATAGCCTGTAAGCCATTCTAATAAATCCTCTAGATAGAAAGATAGATAGATAGATAGATAGATAGATAGATAGATAGATAGATAGACAGATAGATAGACATTCTATAAATTCTGTTCCTCCTAGCCGGGCGTTGGTGGCGCACGCCTTTAATCCCAGCACTCGGGAGGCAGAGCCAGGCGGATCTCTGTGAGTTCGAGGCCAGCCTGGGCTACCAAGTGAGCTCCAGGAAAGGCGCAAAGCTACACAGAGAAACCCTGTCTCGAAAAACAAAAAACAAAAAACAAAACAAAACAAAAAACAAATTCTGTTCCTCCAGAGAATCCTGATAAATGAATATACTAATCCTCAAAGCGATGGCATTAAAATAAGGCTTTAGGGAAAGGGCTGTGATGGTTGAGCTCCCTTGAATGGAACCAGTGCCTTTTTATAGGATGCTAAAGAAAGCTCCCTCAGCCCTTCTGCCACATGAAGCTGGAACCAGAAACCTATTGACAAGGAAGTGGATCTCACCGAACACTGGATCTGTAGCTGCCATGTGTGGATTCCCTGCCTCCAGAATGGTGAGAAAGTTCTCTTGTTTTTAAGCCATCCAGTCTGCTGTATGGTTACAGCAGTCTAAAAGAACCAAGCCTGGCTTCTGCTTAGAGATAACATACTGAGATTTAATACGATCTGATGAGAATTCTGATCAGTTCTAAAATTTTATTTGTCCCAGCAAACATTTTCCCAACTTGATAAATAGCACCAATATGTATCTGTTTGCTCAGACCAGAATCCAAGAATAACATTTGATTCATCTTTTAGTCTTGTATGTTACAGTCAGTCCACTACCAGGCTCTATGAGCTTTGCTATGAGAATACATCCAATCCATGCTCATCATCTTCACAGCCCCATATCTTGACCTTACAGCTGTTCCCCTTCCCCAGCAAACACAAATGGATGCCCTTCCTGTTCCCCACCACAGTCTTTCTGATGCCGCTCTAACACCTTTCCATACAATTTGGAATGAGATCCAGCTTCTATTCAGGATTTACAGCCCCGCACAACACAGGCTTCTCAACTTCCTCCCTACAAATCTTCCCCTTGCTTACCTCCCTCCAAACACGTAAGTCTTGTCAATCCTAAATACTCAAGTTGGCTCTCACTTCAGAATTTTCTATTCTGTTTCCACAGAAGGTTCTTCCCCTAATGCCCTGACTCTCAGATCCGACACTGCTGCCTTAGGGAGGCCTCTGCCAAGCCTACCTGTGACGGCCAATTTTGTGTCTACTTTGCTGGGCTTCAAGATGCCCTGATATTTGGTGAAACAGTATTCTGAATATGCCTGAAAGATATCTGGGGGAAAATTAGGATATGAGTTAGTAGACTGAGTAAAACAGATTACCCTCCCTAATGTGGCTTATGCTTGGGGTGTCATTCAGTGGTGGACAATGGTTAGTTAGCATAAGCACAGATCTGGGCTCCAGCCTCAGCAGGGGAGAGAGAGAGAGAGAGAGAGAGAGAGAGAGAGAGAGAGAGAGAGAGAGAGAGAGAGAGAAGAAAGGAGGAGGAGGAGGAGGAGGAGGAGGGAGGAGGAGGGAGGGAGGGAGGAAGAGAGTTTTATTCACCAGTTGAAGATCTATACAGAGCAAAGATACTAACTATCCCTGAAGAAAGAAACAGTTCCTCCTACCTGACCCCCCCAACCTGGGCCACCAGTCCTTCCTGCCTGCTGTCTTCAGCCGCAGCACTGGGAATTCTGGAGGTCTCAGGTCTGCCCACTCCGGGAGAGGAACTCAGCCACAGCTCTCCTAGTGCTCGGGCTTCAGACTCGAAATGGAATTACATCACTAGCCTCCAGCCCTGGCTCTGTGGGACTTCCCAACCTCCATAATTGTATAAGTCTCTCTCTCTCTCTCTCTCTCTCTCTCTCTCTCCCTCTCCCTCTCCCCCTCCCCTCCCCCTCCCCCTCCCCCTCTCTCTTCCTCCCTCCCTCCCTCCCTTCCTCCCTCCCTCCCTCCCTCCCTCCATCCTCCCTGCCTTCTCCTGCCCTTCCCCCTCCTGGGAACCCCAGGTAACATTGTATCCTTCTACTTACAACAGGAAGTATTTCTTTATCTGTTGGTGTTAGGCAGCTACAGCCTCTAACTTGAAATAGTCCCTCCTGGATGGAAGAGGGAAATGCTTAAGACTTAGTGTCTTAGTCACTGTTCTGTTGCTGTGAAGAGACACCATGACCACGGCAACTCTTACAAAGGAAAGCATTTAACTGGGGTTGGCTTACAGTTTCAGAGGCTTAGTTCATTATCATCACACTGGGAAGCATGGTGGTGTGCAGGCAGACATGGTGCTGGAGAAGGAGCTGAGAGTTCTACTTCCAGATCAGCAGGTAGCAGGAAGAGCAAGATTCTGGGCTTGGAAAAGGCTTTTTAAAACTTTAAAGCCCACCTCAGTGACACACTTCCTTCAACAAGGCCATGCCTCCAAATCCTTTCAAATAGTGCCACTCTCTGGTGACCAAATGTCTTAGTTAGGGCTTCTATTGTTGTGAAGAGACACTATGACCATGGCAACTCTTATAATGGAAGAACACTTAATTGGGGTGGCTTACATTTTCAGATGTTTAGTCCATTATCATCATGGTGTGGCATGGTGACAGACAGGCAGACATGGTGCTAGAGAAGCAGCCAAGTGTCCTATATCTTGACTTGCAAGCAACAGGAAGTGGTCTGTCTCACTGGGCATGACTTGGTCATATATGAGACCTCAAAGCCTGCCTCCACAGTAACAAACTTCCTTCAACAAGACCACACCTACTTCAACAAGCCACACCTCCTAATAGTGCCACTCCCTTTGGGGGCCATTTTCTTTCAAACTACCACACCAAGTATTCAAATATATGAGCCTATGGAGGCCACTCTCATTCAAGCCACAACACCTGCATGCCTGGGTTCCATAGGCTTGTAGCCATATCATAATGCTAGATGCATTTAGTCCAACTTCAAAAGTCCTCATAGTCTATGAGTCTAATCATAGGCTCAACACTGTTTAAAAGTTCAAAGTTCAAAGTCTCTTATGAGATTCATGTAATCTCTTAACTGTAACCTCTGAAAAATCAAAGTTAGAAAGCAGACTAATACTTCCCACATACAATGGTACAGAATATACATTACCATCCCCAAAAGGAGGAAAGGAAATACTGGACTAAAGCACACCTGAAAAACAGCTGGGCAAACTCCAAATTCTGTATCTTCATGTCTGATGTCAAAACACTCTTCAGATCTCCAACACCTTTCTGCTTTGTTGACTGCAACACACTTCTGCCTCTTGGGCTGGTCCCAGACCCTGTTAGCAGCTATCCTTGGCAGGTACCCCATGGCTCTGCACCTCCAACATCTTGAGGTCTCCAACAAAATCCAGGTTTCACCTTCACAGCTTCATGCTTTATGGGCCTCCATGCATAGATACCTCTGACACATGCCTGGTCTCAGTGGCTTCCCTTAGCTGTGGAATTGGTACCAGGGAGTTAGGTATTGCTGTGACAGACCTGACCATGCTATTTGTTGGTGGAATGTACACTTTGGGACTTTAGATTAGGAAAGCAATTGAATGCTTTAAATAGTGCTTAATACAGTGGTGCTGAGAGCAATGTAAATTATGATGGCTTGGCTCAGTATGTTTCAGAGGGGAGGAATGTTAGTAAGTGGCCTAGAGACAATACTTGTGATATTTTGGCAAAGTATGTGGTGCCCATGTCTTAAAAATCTGCCTGAGGCTAACATGAAGAGTTTTGAATTGCTGGTGTTGGCAGAGGAAATTTCAAGACAGCCTAGTATTGACTGGGCCATGTGGTTATTAGTAATCCATCTGACACAGATCTATAATGAAAGGAGCACACTGGACAAAGAGAAATAAAAAACATGCAGTTTGTGGAGAAAAGGAACACCAGGAACTGTAGTTGAGCTAAGCCCAGTGCTCAAGGAGATAAAAAGCTTAAAGAACTGCCTAATGCTAAATGGAATAAAGGGAGTGGTGACCTCAGGGTAAGACCCCACTCCTGGTACCAACTTCTGTCTTAGTCACTGTTCTATTGTTGTGAAGAGACACCATAACCAAAGCAACTCTTATAAAAGGAAGCATATGCCGGGCGGTGGTGGCACACGCCTTTAATCCCAGCACTCGGGAGGCAGAGCCAGGCGGATCTCTGTGAGTTTGAGGCCAGCCTGGGCTACCAAGTGAGTTCCAGGAGAGGCGCAAAGCTACACAGAGAAACCCTGTCTCGAAAAAAAACCAAAAAATAAATAAATAAATAAATAAATAAATAAATAAATAAATAAATAAATAAATAAAAGGAAGCATATAACTGGGGGCTTGCTTACAGTTTCAGAAGTTTAGTCCAATAGCATCATGGTGGGGGAACATGGCAGCAGGAAGCATGGCAGCATCCATAGCACTGGAGCAGTAGCTGAGAGCTACATCTTGATCTCCAGGCCCTTGTGATCAACCATTCAAATATATGAGCCCACGGGAGCCATTCTCATTCAAACCACCACACACCTGGAGGTGCCCTTGGGTACACTGATGTTGTCCTCTGTGTGGACTGCAGCGTTAGGTCAAACCTTGTGATAATGCCAGTGGGTTTAGCATTCAAAAGGGGTAAGTTCTGTGTGGTCCACCATGATGGATAAGGAAATCAGACTCATTGTGATAAGTTCATAAAAGACCTCAATTCTCCCTAAGCAAGACTGTCCTAATGCACATTCCTTTCTCTGAAGTCCACATCCTCTCTTGGAGGTCAAACCCAGCCCCCAGGCCCAAACAGGAAGCCACCTGGGAAAGACTGAAACCATGTGGCATCAGAAGGGAAACTCCTCAATGAGGTGTGTGTGTCTGAATGGTAGCACATGCTGGGGTCCCCCAAACAGAGCTGATGGCAGGTGTGGGGAGGGAGGGGCTAAGCTGTTATGTATCAGAAACAGGAGGAGGCTTCTTCAACCAGCCCAGACTTCCCTGTTGTAGAATATTGTTTTAAGGTGTGTTACTTTTGTTTATGTTGCATTTGTTTAACTCCGTGAAGCTGTGTTACTGTGCCTGTCTAAAACACCTGATGGTCTAATAAAGCGCTGAAAATTGAATAGTGAGGCAGGAGAGAGAAATAAGCAGGGCTGGCAGACAAAGGATAAATAGAAGAAGTCTGGGAGGAAGAAGGAGTAAGAGAAGGAGTGAGAAAAGAAGGGACCAGCCACCCAGCCAGCCACACAGCCAGTCACAGAGTAAGAGTGACAGTAAGATTTACAAAAGTAAGAAAAAGAAAAGCTCAGAGACAAAAGGTAGATGGGATAATTTAAAGTTAAGAAAAGCTGGCTAGCAACAAGCCAAGCTAAGGCCGGACATTTATAATTAACAATAAGCCTCTGTGTGTGATTTATTTGGGAGCTGGGTGGCAGGCCTCCCTAAAGAGCAAAAACAACCAGCAACATTTCCCAGCATACATGGCTCAGGGATTCAGGGCAAGATGCACTTAAGCAGACATGGGAGCAGAGCTGTGGTGTGGGGTGCACTGGGGTTGGGGCTAAGCTTCCAAGGATGAGAAACCAGCTATGGCTGCTGAAGGCACTTGACATGCTCAGAGTGCACGCACAAGCCTGGAAAGGCTCTGTGAGTACAGGCTCCAGGTCAACTGGGTGTGTCTCATAGGCACCTGACACTTGGGCACCTCCAAGTGTGACCTGGGAACCAGCAGCATTGGCATCACAGGAAGCTTGTTAAAAGTGGAAAATCCTGGGGCCTACAACAGACAGGTGAGCTGAAATCTCTATCTCAATGGACATTTCATGAGCACTGAAGCTTGATACATCAAAAAAAGTCCACTTTTGCAAAGCAGGATTTCATTTTACCTCTAAAAAGAAATCCTTTATCAGTGCACTGATGAGTGGACATGTAAAGCCTGGTAAGGGAAGACTAGAAGGATTTGTCCACACCACTGGGAATTAAGCAGATAGGACCCAAGCCTGATTAAAGAGAGAAAAGAAAGTTTAAAGGGCTGTTTTGGTGTAAAATGAGGCTGAGAAGACATCAGCCGTGCTGCCCAGAGGATGGCCTGGGTTTTCACTTGACTGATGTCTCCTTCCTTAGGACATGGGCAGCTGAGGTGAAGCTCTTGGCTGCTTATCATCACCCCCTCTCAGTAGATGACCCAACCCAGCACCCCATACATGTCCTAGGCCATAAGCACAGTTGAAAACACCCAACACCAAAAAGCTTCAAAGGCCTGGGTGACAAGCTGCACGCAGGCTCCTACCTGCCATCTAGATAATTCTCCAGTCAGGTATGAAGCTTTCTTGAAGGGTCATCCATTGTGGGTGAGCTTTTCAGTGATGCCGCTGGACCCCTTTACCTACACTTTTGTAAGTCACCTCGATAAACTCACTGGTTCACCAAATTAAACTCAGATGGGATCGTTTATTTGGTCTGTCGTTGGCGCCCTATCTGGGGTGAGTAAACATTCACCTTCATCTCCCCAGGAAAAGTCATTCAGCAGTTGACCTGTTGTATTTGTCTCTTCTCAACCGCACTTACTTAACTAGGTAAGCATCCAGTTAATTACCACATCTCTAAATCAACACCAAGTACATGATGGATCATCAGTAACTAGTAGCTACTGACTTCTCGGCTTCACTTCATTCATATTTACCGCCAAGCTGATCTTCATGGTTACTATGGGGATGGCATCAGACCATTTTGAACTTCCGGGAACTTCGAGAATGTACCTTACACGCACAAGTTTTTCCTGGACTAGGGATGAACCATGAGCATGTGGTGTCTCCTTTCTCTTCCTCTTCCTCCCTGCCCTCCACAGCACTGTGCGCCAAGGTCATACATGGGGTGTTATTTCCACCGAAGAGATAAATCTGTCTACAGTATCTCAGTTTTCATGCCATTTCTTCAGTTTGGGCAACATAAAAAGACTCTGCTCATAATATATAAGACAATAAACAAACAAGCAAATAATTAAATAAATAAATAAATAAATAAATAAATAAATAAATAAATAACTCTGCCCATTGCTGATTATCTTAATACTTAGAAATAATGTTATCTGGAAAAGAGTGAATGGCATCATGGAAGGAAGGACAGTGAAAACTGGATGCCACCTGATCTACCAAGATTAACAAAAACCGTAGACAAACTTTTCAGTGTGCAAAGAAAACATGTGCCTCCCATACTTGCCAGAAGACACGAAAGTCGGTACACTCGATTTGGAGAAGAATTTGATAGCGTGTATCCAGAGACATCAAAATGTTGGGAGTATTTCAGTTGACACTTCTTTTCTAGGAAATAGTCACAGGTGTCTCCCTGGGACACAGATGCTGAGATCTGGGGACACAGACATTGAGATCTAACTGTAACAACCCAAACTGCAAAACTTAGAGGAAAAAAAAAAAAACAGAGGTGTGGACTTGGTGACCTTGGTCTAAGCACTAAGTTCTCAGATGCGTTGTCAGCAGCACCCACACGCAAAGAAAAGAATGGGATAAAACTTTTGTGTGGTAAGGAATTCTCTCAAGACAACGAGGAACTGGGAATGTAGATCAGACGGTAGAGTGCTCACACTATCGTTCATGAAGCCTGGGTTTGATCCCGGATGCATCTAAGGTAGGCGTGATGGTACACACCTGTAATCCCAAGACTCAGAAGATGGAGGCGGGAAAAACAGAAGTGAAAGGTCATCCTCAGCCACATAGCAAGTTCAAGGCCAACCTGGCATATATGAGATCAGGAAGGAAGGAAGGAAGGCAGGAAGGGAGGGAGGGAGGGAGGGAGGGAGGGAGGGAGGAAGGAAGGAAGGAAGGAAGGAAGGAAGGAAGGAAGGAAGGAAGGAAGGAAGGAACAGACAGACACAGGAGCACCCCTGCGGCAGAGATGGCAGAGATCAGTAGGGAGGAATCAGGGCAGATGTCCATAGTGCCCCACCCAGGGGAGGCAGAACCAGGCAATGGAGTCCACATCATGGTAGAGTACTGTGGACCTGGCAGCTTTGAGGTGACCTACCTGGAACTAGAAAATGCCACGAAGGAGGATTAAACGGGCCTATAGACGGAGTCCAGGGGGGAACATGGTCCTTTGAGAGCAATGGACCACTGGTGTTCTTGGCTGGAGAATGGGGGCTTCCCCTATGAAAAAGATCTCATCAGATTCACCGGAAAAGCCAGCAATGGAGAATCACTAGAACAGATCACCGACAGTCGGCCTCCCTACGTCATCCTGTGACTACAGGTGGTTCTCGGCTGCTTGGTTCTGGCATTCAAACCTTTGTTTTCTCGTGGTTCTGCTAAGAACTCCCTTTGCCTCTTGCCCCTCACTTAGCTCCAGGTAGCTAAGAATCCATGACTTCCAGTTTGCCCCTTTGGGCACAAGGAGGGACTAGACATTTCTATGGTCTTGGAAGCAGGAAAGAGTTGTTCTCCATGGACATTTCTATAGCCACCTTATGTCTTCTTCCGAGGATTGTCACCCTCAACAGCTCAGTCCTCTCCCCAGCCTGGAAATGCCTGTGAGATGGCACAGCAGGTGTTATCTGTTTCCCCAGAGCCCCAGGCAATTTTCCCTATTGGCAGTGAAGAGGTGCTAGGAAGGATGAGGAGGAGAGGAGAAAGAGGAGGAGAGGAGAAGAGTAGGAGAGGAGAAAGAGGAGGATGATGGGAGGAGGAGAAGGAAGAAGAGAAGAGGAGGGAGAAAAAAATGATATGTCCTTAAAAAATTGTGCATGGTCAGGCAGCAGAGGCACGTGCCTTTAATCCCAGCACTCGGGAGGCAGAGCCAGGTGGATTTCTGTGAGTTCCAGGCCAGTCTGGTCTACAGAGAGAGATCCGGGACAGGCATCAAAACTACACAGAGAAACCCTGTCCCCCCCCCCAAAAAAAAAAAAAAACTTGTGCATGGCTGTTCCCAGCAGCATTATTTATAGAATTCCAAAGGTGTCTACGAAATGATGAAAGTGGATTTAAAAGGTAAGACACTCGATTTTTCTATCTCAAGTTCTTGTCTTGCCCTCCCTCCAGGAAGGGAGTAGGCAAAGGGTAAAGGGAAATCAAGGGGAACTTCATTTGCCCCTTGAGAGCAATTATATAAATAGGAAAGTAAAAGTTGCAATAGGAAAGCAGAACTCTGAGACCCTGTGTGGCCACAGGATACCACGTCACCTCAAAGCACTCTGAGCAGGTTTTGGGGTGCGAGCTGGGAGACTGTTGGCAAGTGTTAGAGCTCAAAAGTTCTTGGAGGACTTGGGGGTGCCAACTGAGAACAGTCCCTTGCAGAGTGTGTCTTCGGGAAGCAGGTCACCGACATGAGCAGCAGGAGTGGCCGTTCCTCTGTGTCTGGTTGGAGACAGGGGCCTTTGGAACTGAGATCAATGGACAGCTGGTGTTTTCTGAGCTGCAGGAACCGATTCCCATCTGCAGACCAAGTGTCAAGTCTTGAAGCCTGAGGCAGAAATGAATCCCCTTGCCTGCGGCTGCAGTCCCAAAGTCTGGGACAGCGGGAGCCTGAGCCAGTCTCCTCCTGCCTGAGGCCAAATGCTGAATGCCTCCAGCAAGTCTGGGAGCTGGAGTCAGGATAGGAACTGGGTTCTGACGTCCCTCTCCTTCTCTTCCTCCCAAGAACCTACCAGTTTGTGTCTGCGCTCAGTTACATAGAGCCAGGTGAGCTCTGATTGGCTGGATGTGTGTGCTTGCCAATAAGATGCAAAACGGGGCTAATCAGAGATCAGGGAAGAGCTGTCAAATACAGAAGGGAGGGGGAAGAACTCTGGACTGGCCAGAAGTTCTCCATCAGGTAGGTGGCAGGTCCTGCTTTGGCCACTGTGGTGGTAGTGAGCTGGTACCCAGCTGTCACACTTCCCATCTGCTTCTGGTTGCTAAGGTGCTGCTCTGATCACCTTCACGCCAAAGCCACTGCCGCGCTTTCTGCCAGAAGCCTTTCAGCTGAACCATCCAGCTGTCACAGCTGGCTCCAATCACCGTCTTTATTAAGACATCTTCGTTACAAATGGCAGCCCGTTTCCCACCCCCCTAGCTTGTGGGGTTTTCCCGTCCATTTTTGTTTAGCTAGGATTGTTTTGCTTGGTTCCAGCTGCAGCTTCACTGACAGCTTGAATCTAGAAGGCGGGTTGTCAATCAGCAGGCGACTGCCGGGACTCCGGGACTCCTTGCTCTTGAGGCTTGAGTTCCTGGCTGTCTGAAATCTCCATGTCAGGGCGCCTCCTACCACCGTCATAGGTACGGTCCACCTATACAGTGGAACACTATCCACCCATAACAAGGAACTGAGTTTAATCAGCCCTCCATAGTCACAATTCCTCATCAATTATGGATTGGTTAAAAAAAAAAAAAACCAGCGTGTGTGTGTGTGTGTGTGTGTGTGTGTGTGTGTGTGTGTGTGTGTGTAATGTCTGTAATGAACCTGTACATGCTTTTTCTTTGTCATCATTCCCTAATACAATACAACATGACAACTCTTTACATTTATCTTGTATATGTGTTTTGAGAAATCTAGAGGTGATTCCTTTGCTGAGTGATAAAAATGTCCTAGAACTAACTCGTGTGTTTCGAGATATTTAATTACACTGTGTAAAGGTATGTTGTTGTGATTGGTAATAAAATGCTAATCGGCCAAGAGCTAAGCAGGAGGTCTAGACAGGACTTCTGGACAGAGAGAGCTCTGGGAAGAAGAAAAGGGGAGTGGCCAGCTAAACGCAGAGGAAGCAGGACATGCAGGAGGAGAGGTAAAAGCCATGAGCCATGTGACAGCACGTAGATTAATAGAAATGGGTTAATTGAAGTTATAGGAGCTAGTTAGAAACAAGCCTAAGCTAAGGCCCAGCTTTCATAATTAATAATAAGTCTCTGTGTCATGACATGGGGGCTAGAGGTCCAAAAAGCCTGCTACACCAGTGCTGATGGTCATCCAACTATTGCTATGCTAAAAACTTTAGCCTTGTACACTGGGGTGGGGGGCACATGTCTGTGTAAGGAGTGTGTATGTATTTGCACACACTGAGCTGCCACTCCTCAGGAGTCGTTTACCTCATTTTTTGAGACAGGCTCTCTCACTGCCCTAGAGCTTGCCAAGTAGCCTACGCTGGCTTGTGAGTGAGCTCCAGGGACCTCTGTCTTCACCTCCCTGGAGCTGGGATCACAAGCATGCTCACCTCCCCAGAGCTGGGATCACAAGCATGCTCACCTCCCCAGAGCTGGGATCACAAGCATGCTCACCTCCCCGGAGCTGGGATCACAAGCATGCTCACCTTCCCAGAGCTGGGATCACAAGCATGCTCACCTTCCCGGAGCTGAGATCACAAGCATGCTCACCTTCCCGGAGCTGGGATCACAAGCATGCTCACCCTCCCAGAGCTGGGATCACAAGCATGCTCACCCTCCCAGAGCTGGGATCACAAGCATGCTGCCACAACCAGTTTTTTCACATGCATTCTAGGGATTGAACTCAGGTCTTTACCCTTGCAAGGCTAGCATTTTACGACCTGAACTGTCTCCCAGCCCTACACTACACACTTTAAACAAGTAACTTTGTAATATGTGGGTTACAGTCCAATAAGTTACTTAACACTCATTGTGATATTATTTATATTCGTAAAGAATGAAATGTCCAAAATATCTTCATGTAAAAGAATAATTTACCAATAATAAAGCCATTTATATGCCGGGCGGTGGTGACACACGCCTTTAATCCCAGCACTCGGGAGGCAGAAGCAGGCGGATCTCTGTGAGTTCGAGGCCAGCCTGGGCTACCAAGTGAGTTCCAGGAAAGGCGCAAAACTACACAGAGAAACCCTGTCTCGAAAAACCAAAAAAATAAATAAATAAATAAAAAATAAAGCCATTTATAACAATATATAGGGATTCAGTCCTGTCTACAAAACACTGTTATATAGAATGAATATGAAATAATGTTAAGAAAGATCTAGTTACAACTACATCATATATTTTTCAAATTATATTCGTGTCAGGTTTCTATGGCTGTGATAAAACATCATGACCAAAGGCAACTTGGGGAGGAAAGGGTTTGTTTCACTCACATTTCCACATCACAGTCCATCATCCAAGGAAGTCCTGGCAGGAACTCAGAAGCAGGAGCTGAAGCAGAGGCCATGGAGGAACACTGCTTACTGGCTGGCTCCTCATGTCTTGCTCTTCAGCTCGCTTTCTTATACATCTCAGGACTACTGGTCCAGGGGTGTCATCACTCCACTGTGGGATGGTCCCACCCGTATCAATCATTACTCAAGAAAATGTCTCACAGGCTTGCCTACAGGCCAGTCCAGTGGGAACATTTCTCAACCGAGGCTCCTTCTTCTCAAATGACTCCAGTTTGTGTCAAGTTGACAGAAAGCTAACCAGGACAATATCATTCTAGTTTTGTTTTGTTTTGTTTGGTTTGGTTTGGTTTGGTTTGGTTTTTTCCTAAATCCTAAAGAAAGCACACCGAACTTTTAGCAAGTGTTGTCTGTAAGTACAGACAGTAGGTAATCTATATCTCTTAAGTGTTACTCAAGTAGTATTCATCATTTTAGGTTTTTTGTTATTCGTATACTTTTTTTTTTTTTTTGAGGTAGGATCTCATGTGTCCCAGACTGCCCTCAAACTCAATATGTAGCTGAGGATGATCTTGAACTCCTGACCTTCCTGCCCCACCTGCTGGGTGTTGGGAGTACAAGGATGAACACTGCCTGATTTGTGCAACACTAGGTATCGAACCCAGAGCTCCCTGCATTCTAGGCAAGCACCTCCCAAATGCTTCATGCCATTTTTGCATTTAGTTTAATGAAGATCAGCTCACGGTTCCCTTTGTATGGGGTCCAATGCTGTGTCCCCAGGGACCTGCTGTCCTAAAGCAGGAGAGGACAGGGGTGAAGGTGGGTCATGCCCAGCTCTCCACATGGGGCTCCAGATCTTCCTGGCCCCTGGTGGAGCACTGCCTTTAGAAGCAGGGAGCCTCTTTCCTGGTTCAGATGTGGTAGGTTTTGGCCAACTCCACTACCATTTCCAAAATGGCCCCAGGAGGAGACTCTGTCCCCAGGTCTATGTCTCTTCTTTGTCTGCCCTTCTCAACTATTTATTTCCTTTCCACTTCCCAGTGGCTGCCCTTCAGTAACAGGAACCATGCTGTTACAGTCACTGGCTCTCCCTGCTCTCATTTGTTCTGGAAAGAATTCTGCTTGGATCACAATTCCCTGTGGAAACTCCCAGCTGAATTGTCTTCAGTTCCTATTGTATTTTAACATCCCAGAAGCCCCAGCCTGTCAGGGTCTCTGCCTACAGTTCATCCAGCATTCATTCAAAGTGTGGCAATGAAGTTCTGGAAAGTGTCCAATGCCACAGATGAAATTGGTCTTTTTCTCCTCACTTTTCTTTGGAGGCAGAGATGAGTCCACTCATCTGGAGACAAGGTACATCAAAGGGTGTGTGTTATCTGGGAGTTGCTTTCAGAGATGCCCTGCGCATCAGCCACGGACCAGAACCCAGCCAGCTACAAGGCACTGGTGCTAAGAAAAAGCCAGGCATATCATATTCTCTCCTCTCTCTCTCTCTCTCTCTCTCTCTCTCTCTCTCTCTCTCTCTCTCTCTCTCCCTCCCTCCCTCCCTCTCTCCCTCCCTCCCTCCCTCCCTCTCTCTCCCTCTCCACACCCCTCTAGTTTTTGGGTTTTCAAGATAGGATTTCTCTATGTAGCCCTAGCTGTCCTGGATCTTGCTCTGTAGACCAGGCTGGCCTCGAACTCACAGAGACCTACCTCTGCCTCCCAAATGCTAGGATTAAGAGGGTGTGCCACACTGCCCGGCCAAGCTTTCTCTCTTAATGATATAGTCAATTAACCATGTTTCTCATTTAATAACAGTGATACCACATTATAGGACAAGAGACACTTTCTCTGATGATGCTACCTAGTTCTCTCAGCAACCCACAGCATTATGACCCCTTTGACAGATGAGCAAGCAGAGGCATCAGGAGATAAGTGTTCCCCGGAGTTCACACAGCTGGTTGATAGAGGCTGGACCCTAGTCATCCCCAGTCTTTCATTTGCAATGCTAGAGAGTCAGCATGCAATGCCAAGGAAAAGCCTGGCCAGGAAGAGGGAGGGCTGAGTGAGCCTTAGAACATGTAACTTCTCGGGAAGCCAAGTTTGCTCTCTGGAGTCAGCATACTTTGCACCAGCCTGTTTCCTCTGCTGACAAACACCCTGGGTAGAATGTTGCACTCTCCCTCCTCACCTTCAGCATCACCATGGCAGAGAAGAAAAGTCATGGAGCATGGAGGACCCTTCTCCCAACGGAGGTCCATATTACCAGTGGGGAAGTCACCATTCTGTAGCAGCCTTAGCAGCCTGTGGTAGGAGAGTGGAGCCTCGGTGGACTCCAGTGTGGTGTATATGACAGGTACCTTGGGGTCCAGCTCCTGAGCAGACCAGAATGTGACTGCCTCCTCTGAGGCTGTGCTATGGGGTTTCCCATCCCATGGTGTTCTAAGGGAAGAGCTTCTAAGATCCTGCTGCAACAGCCAGGGAAAACTGCAAGGTGCACCCACGCCGTACATTCCAGCCCCAATTCCAGAGTATGGCTAGCTGGCTGATGGGCAACCCCTCTTCTGCCAGAGAAGTAGGTGCGTTCACTCAGAGAAATCTCACCGGCACTTTGGCACATTCAGACCTCCTTGACACTGGTAGACATCTACCGAACATTGCTGTTTGCCAAGAAACTGAGGTACAGCTAGCTTCTCAACCTTCTGTGACCCTCCAAACAATGCCCTCGCACCCTGCTGCATCTTCATTTGACTAGACCCAGAAGACATCGAGGGGCTTTGGTTTCCATGGTCTGTACTCAGTAAGTGCCCTTGTTACTCTTTCCTCACACTGCCCTGGGTGAAAGGCACCACAGAGCAGAAATCACCGTGCTAACACTATCGCTGTGGTGTGGCAGGTCACACACAGCTCCAGTACCCCCACGCTTTCCGTTCAGATGTTGTGCCTCTGTCTAGAGTGTTTCACGGTTCAGTTAGTTGAGCCACAGTTAAAAATGATGACAAAAAACAGCCCAGCCTGGCTGGGTCTCATTTTATAACACCATAACTATAATAAAAGTGTTTTGAAGGGTCTCAGAGGACCAGGGAGGATCCGAAACTGCCATGACTTCTAATGCCACTCTCCAGTCCCCTCCCCACAATTCCTCCTGTCCCACACATCTGGAGCAGAGGTTTGACTTCCAACAGAACCTTGAAGGTTGGTTCTTAAAGCTTACCAGTCTCTCTCTCTCTCTCTCTCTCTCTCTCTCTCTCTCTCTCTCTCTCTCTCTCTCTCTCCCTCTCTCTCTCTTTCTTCCTGCCCCCTGGCAAGGAATTATAGACAGGTGGCATCCTTGGGAGGCACCAAGGTCATTACCTCATTCTGCAGATGTGTGCCTTTGGGTACAGCTCCACATCTAATCATTCAGGACATGCGAGGGTGCGCTGTTTGCTCATTTTGTTTTGAGGTAGGAGTCAAGGGTGGGAAAGAATCATTATTTGGTGAACTGGTCAAACTAAGTAGGATTTCCCAGAAGGCCTTTATAGGAAAGTATCACTGTGTGTTTCCCACATCAGAGGAAAAGCAAGCAGCTATCTTCTTCCACAAGGGGCTCTTCCCCCCTACAGAATCTATCTTGGGAAGACTGCCTGGTGAGAAAGTTCTTAGTCTATGGGGAAATTTTAAGAGAAGGACCTGGATGTGAATAGTGCCTTGGCAGGCAAACGCCTCCCCACCCCCACTCCCTGACCCTCCAAAAGATAAAAGAGGAATTCTTGGTTTATGCTCTATGCTGAGATGTGAGAGTCTGGGAGGAGTGAGAAAGTAGCATTTCAAAGTGTTGATTAAATAATCCTGGGACTCAAGGACTCCCCAAGATAAGCCTGTCCCCTCTGGCAAGCGCAGTGGTGACACTGTGAACAGTGGTGTAGTCTCATTGACCTGGTTCCTCACTTCTAAACAGTAATAACACAGCTTTGTTGAGAATAAAATAGTTTTTACACTGAACTCAAATTTAAAACAGTATCTGCAATGTTGTATGTTCTCCAGAAGTGATAGTTTGATTTTTGGGTTGGTTTTTTTGGTTGGTTGGTTTGGTTTGGTTTTGAGACAGTATTTCATGTAACTCAGGTTGTCTTGAACTCACTGTGTAACCGAAGATGACTTTAAACTCCTGATTCTCCTGTCTCTGTCTCCCCAAACACTAGGATTAAAGGGATGTACAACTGTACCTAGCAGAAATTATGTGTGTCTGTGTGAGTGTGTGTGTGAGTATATGAGTGAGGGTGTGTGTGTGAGTGTGTGTGCAAGTGTGTGAGTGTGTGTGAGTGTTTGTGTGTGTGAGAGAGTATTTGTGTGTGTAAGTATATGAGTGAGTGTGTATGTGTGTGTGTGCAAGTGTGTGAGTGTGTGTGTGTATGTGTGTGAGGGTGTGTGTGAGGGTGTTTGTGTGACTCTGTGTGCATGTGCGTGTGTACGTGTGCGTGTGTGTGTGTGTGTGTGTGTGTGTGTGTGTGTGTACTGCCATGAATCAAACCCCAGGTACCAGCATACATTACACAAGCATTCTACCACTGTGACATCCTCAGACCCAAATGATTATTAGCATTATGATAAGGGAAGTCTTTCTGACCGAATCATGGGAAGAAGTAAAGATCTTGAATTTTCCAGATGTTGTCTTGAGTCACATGTGTTCCTGATGTCCACAGAGGCCAAAAGAGGGCATAGGATCCCCTGAAACTAGAGTTACAGATGGCTGGGTGGCATCATGCAGGTGCTGGGAACTGAACCCCGGGTCCTCTGGACGAGCCGCCAGTACTCTGAACTACTGAGTCATCTCTCCAGCCTCCATTTCCCTTTTTGGCTTTGTCCACCAGTTAGGTCCCAGTTGACCCTAATGCAGGGGCAGGGGTACATTCTTCCACAATGACGTCACAAATACTAAGAACAAGAGAGGTAACAATGAGGGGTCTGAGGGAGGAAGAGGGTTCCACCTATGGCATATTCTTGTTATTAAAAATCAATAGAGCCAGGCTGAAGAGGATCCCCAGCGTTGAATACAGCAGATGGGAAGCTTCGTAGCCACAATTCCACCCTAAAAAGTGTAAAGCTGAACAGCCTGAAAACAAGACAGCTTTTCCAGACCCACGGGAGAGTGAATCACGGAGCAAGCAGAGAAAGGAAAAAGGAAGACATACTGCAAGAGTTAATGACTGATGATTTCCTTCAAGTCATTGTCACATGTGAAGCCACACACACAGCAAGTGCAGCAGACGCTGTGCAGGATAAACACCAACCAAAAAAATGGATGGTAAAAATAAAGCCAGATAGGCCACATCTGTGCGTGCTATTTTCAAACCATAGAAACAAAGGGAAAACATTCCTGAAATAAGCCGGAGAGGAACTCTCTTCTCTCTCTTCTCCTTCTGACATTCCCATTGTAGGTACATACATATGTACACACATGCATACATACATAATACACACATGCGTACATTGTGCTATTCACAGCTGTCCCGCAGTTCTTGGTTATCATTGTGTTTGATTTGGACCTTTTTCTGTTAGTGTTTCCAGTTTAGAAGGTTTTAATGGGATACCTCAAATTCAGAGATGTTATCTTGGGGTGTCTATCTACTAAGAAACCTCTATCGAAGCCATTCTCTTTAGTTAGTGTTTCTACTTCTAAGCTTTCACTCCATTCCTGGAAGGAGCAAGAAGGCTCTCCTCCGACTCCCCAGAAGCCATGCAGGCAGGCAGGGAATGAGTGAAAAGGAGAATGTGTTCAGAAAAAAAGTAAAGAGACAAAACAAAACACAGCCTTACTGTCTGTGCCCTGAAAAAATTGCTCTTCGACTGTGAAAGAGAAATAATGACTTTCTCAGATAATCTAAAACTAGGAACTTTTGTTGCCAATAAACTACTTTTAAAAACTTCATAGGGGCTGGGCGTGGTGACTCACATCTTTAATCCCAGGATTTAGGAGGCAAAGGTGAGCAGAATTCTGTGATTTTGAAGGCCAGGCTGGTATATACAGTGAGTTCCAGGCCAGTCAGGGTTACAGAGTGAGACACTGATTTAAAAGAAAAAAAAGAAAAGAAAAGAAAAACAAAAATCTTCATAAAGAAGGGAAATGATGTAGATCAGATCTACAAACATAAAAGTACTAGAGAAGGAATAACTAATGATAAAAATAAAAACCTTTATTTTTCCTGTACTTAATTGAGGTAACAGAATACAAGAAACACTTGTTCAACTACGCCTTAATAAAACAAGGAAGGTCAGCGACACGGAGCTGGATGAGGACGTGACTTTCCTTGGTTATTTGAGGTCCCTGCAGGATGGGAGAGCAGTTCCTTAGCAGGTGAAGATGGATGAGTTGTAATGGACAGTGCTAACTCCTGGATGGTGTGGGTGAACAAAAGTTGCAAGGGTACAAACCCTGCACAGTTAGGGGGAAAAAGAAAAGTAAAGCCAGCGAAGTAGCTCAGTGGACCCTTGGGTCCTCTCCGTTGCCTTCACAAGCCTGCCGACCTGAGTTTGATCCCAGGACCCATGTACATGTGCAAGGAAAGAAGAGACTCCCAGAACTGTTCCCTGACTTCACATGTGTACCATGACATGCACCCTCAACTCTCTCTCTCCCTCTCTCTCTCTCTCTCTCTCTCTCTCTCTCTCTCTCTCTCTCTCTCTCTCTCTCTCTCTCACACACACACACACACACACACACACACACACACACACACACTAAACAAAATTAAAACTTTTTTAAAGTAAATGACATTATATAAAAGACTCAGTTAAAATCACAAAGACATGCCAGGCGGTGGTGGCTCACGCCTTTCATCCCAGCACTCGGGAGGCAGAGGCAGGCAGATCTCTGTGAGTTCGAGGCCAGCCTGGGCTACCAAGTGAGTTCCAGGAAAGGCGCAAAGCTACACAGAGAAATCCTGTCTCGAAAAACAAAAACAAAAAAAAAAATTAAAAAAAATCAAAAAAATCACAAAGACAGTGAAACAGCAGAAAGCCAAAAATAGTTACAAAAAACAGGGGCAGCTAATAAATAAAATACACTAACAACTATTGTGGGTACTAAGCCAGCTACATGAATAACCATTTTAAAACTAATGCTTAAATGTGACCATTCAAAGCAGTGGTTACCAGTCATGGGTACACACCTACAATGCCATCACTTGACAGGCTGTGGCTCAAGCATCATGGGGGCTGGGAGATGGCTTATGTGGGTAAAGTGCTAGCCTTAAAGCATGAGGACCTGAGTTCAGATCCTCGGCACCCATTTATAGCATTTAATACACCTAATAGAAAAGAAGGTGTAGACTCAGGCACAGCGATATACATCTGTGACCCCATGGGCCAGCCAGCCAAATAGATAAGGTCCAGGTGCAGTGAGAGGCCTGTCTTAAACAAGATATAGAGTAGGTGGGGAACTCAATATCAGCTTCTGGCATGTATACCTCTATACACACATGGGCCACATGCGAGTGACATGCACACACACACTCACATCAGCGTGCACATATAATACGTATATGAAATAAAGATTAGGATAAAGTAAATAAATAAACTAGAAACAAAGAATGACCAAAGGATCATGGGTTCAAGACGAGATAAGCGAGAGCCTGTCTTATGTATATAAGTAAATGAAAGAAGAAAGAAAGAGATGGTCAGAATGAATCAGAAAATAAGATCCAACTGTAGTGTCCACAAAAAGCCCATTTTAATCATATGAAATCACATATAGAGGTAAAAAGCCAACTCCAAGACCACACCCAGGGTATGCAAAAAAATCCGTGATGTCAGTGAGAACTAAACTTTTCTATCTGAGGAATAAGGAAGGGACACATGCATTATGATGGTAGCATTCTTTATTATTACTCCTCTTTGTCTTTACACAGTCATATATAGAGAGAGAGCTCTAGAAAATCTATGCATTACATTTTGAGGGTCACATTGCATTTCTTGAATAAACAATAAGAAGCAGAGCCATTCTGATAACACACGTGAAGTCATACAGTTTTTCTCAGACTTAGAATGTTGCTCTGACCAGGCTGCTGGGAATGAGTAACCACGGCAACACTTGGCTGTCAGCCAAGCTCCCTGGTGAGCAAGCTTGAGGAATAGCGCTGGAGTGCTCCACACTTTCTCAAAGGACAATGACCTTAAAACTGTCCCGGGACCTAAATATAAACAGTTCGTCGGCCAAACCTTGAGTCTTGTATCATAAAACTGACGTTAGGAGTTCATGCCGAGAGTTAGCCTTTGTGTAGGGAATTATGTCTTAAATGTTATCAGCCAGAGTTTAGCAAGGGAGAAACTGGCACTAAAGTGGCTTCATGCCTGACCTTGGTTCAACAGACACCTGGGAATCTGTCCTTATGCAATTCATTTGCAGGGGCAACTAGTCTGCTTTGAATTTGCTCTGAGGTCTTAAGTCAGCTAATTGTGTAAAAAGTTGTCTTTGTAGCTGAGAATACTGTTATTCTCCTATGTCAGTCTGAGCTATGAAAAATATCCTAGTATTATTTCTATTCATTAAAATTACACAGCTTAAGAAGAAATCATCTTTAGACAGTCCACAGAATAAATGCCCATCAGATTGAGATGTAACCATTAGATTACATGTACACATTACATGAAAATGCACGGCAATGGGGAGACTCCACAGCTGTTTTTGCACATGTGAAATTGCAGACAGAAGCAACCAGTTTTCAGAGCCTGTGGCCCTGTAAGCCTTGCTTGAAATGGGGTTCCTCCATCAGAGAATTATTTATCTGGTGGGTTTACATTTGAATTATTAATTGCAGTCCACTGAAATATACTATGGACCATGGCATTCAAGACAATTGGGAGATAAGTGAGAAACTGCCATATATATGTGTGTGTGTGTGTGTGTGTGTGTGTGTGTGTGTGTGTGTGTGTGTAATTGGAAGAAGAGAGAAAGATTGTCAGAATGAATCAGAAAATAAGATCCAACTATATGTATCTATAAAAAGCCCACATAAAATCACATGTAGATGTAAAGTAAATGGATGAGAATAGCAGTATTAGTTCTGGACAGGCTTCAGAGCAAGAAAATGAGGATGGCTAAGCAGAGGGCACATGTAATGATGTAGGTCTCAATTCTCCAAAAGATACAGCGGTCCTTGACATGTGTGCACCCGATAGAGCATCATAGTATGTGAGGTGGGAAGATGATGTAACAGTGTGGGGAAATTAGTGACTCCCTGACTGCCAGTAGAAACCGGAACAGGAATTGACAGAGTTAGCAAGCAGAATGCCACTCACAACACCATTGAGTTCAAGGACGCCAACAGTTAACTTGAGGTGATACACTTCTCCAGAGACACTGACCCAACAACGGCACAATGCACATTTCTCAAGCACGCAGGGAGTATGACTGTGACAGATCTCAGTTTGAACCGTAAGTCAAACCTGAACAAATGTAGAAGAGTAGATACAAAACCTGCTCTCTGGCTGCAACAGAATCAAACTAGAATCAGTAACAAACAGATCTGGAAAATGCCCAGATACTTGGGGGCTAAAAAGTATACTTCTAAAGGATGTATGAGTTAAAGAAGACGTCTAAAAGAACTTTTTAAATTATTTTGAACTAAATTAAAATAAAAATACAAGTTATCAAAAACCTTTGAGGCCGGGTGGCAGTGGTGCACGCCTTTAATCCCAACACTTGGGAGGCAGAGCCAGGCTGAGATGCACAGTGTGGAGATTTATAATATTTAATGCACATTAGAAAAATCTAAACTCAGACATCTAAACGAAACTGCCACCTTGGAACATGTGCTAGTATGCTTTCTGTTGCTGTGGTAAATGCCATGACCAAAAGCAACTCGGTGAGGGAAGGGTTTATTTCACTTTACAGCTTATAATACATCACTGAGGGAAGCCAGGGCCGGAACTGAAGCAGAGGCCATGAAGAAGAACTGCTTACTGGCTTGCTCAGGCTGCTTTCTTATAGAACCCAGGACCACCAGCCCAGGGATGGCACCATCCATAATGGACTGGGCCTTCCTGTGTCAATCATCAATCAAGAAAATACCCCATAGTCATGCTCACAGGCCAGTCTGAGGGAGGCATTTCTCTTTCCCAGGTAACTCTAGTTTGTGTCAAGTTGACAAAAAACAAAAACAGACAAACAAACAAACAACAACAAAACCCAGCACAGAACACTAGAGAGGAGAAAAAACAAATTAAATCCAAAATAGGCAAAGAAAAGAAATATAAATTAGAACAGAAATCAGTCAGCATAGAAATCAACACAACCGAAGGCTGATTCTTTTAAAAGACAAGTGAAATGAGTAAATGTCTAAACAGACTAAGAAAACAAGAGACAGGGCATAACATTTTATTTATCTATTTATTTTTAATTTTTTTTAAGAGAGAGTTTCTCTGTGTAGCCATGGCTGTCCTGGAATCCACTCTGTAGACCAGGCTGGCCTTGAACTCATGGAGATCCACCTGCCTCTGCCTCTGGAATGATGGGGTTAAAGGCGTGTACCACCTCGACCTGGTGGGCGTAACATTTTAAATGAAAGAGAAGACTTCACTCTAGATCCCAAGGATGTTGAAAGGATAAAAAAGAATACTATTAAGAAAATTATGCCACAAAGTCGATAACTTAGAGCCAGTTCATTCTCTCTCTCTCTCTCTCTCTCTCTCTCTCTCCCCCCCCCCCTTTTATGTTTTGAGACATGATCTCATTGTGCAGACCAGGCTGGCTTTGAACTCACTGTCCTCCTGCTTGGTCCCCACTCAAGTGTTGGGACTAGACACATCTATCACCGTGCCCATCAAAATAAGTCTGTTTCTTGAAGGACACATTCTGCTAAAACTCACGCAAGAAGAAAGTGACACTCTAAATAGACCTAAATTTATTCAAGAAATGAAATCAATGCCTTCTAAGAGAGAAAACACTGGCTCAAATGTGTTCATGGTGAGTCCTACCAAACACTTAAGGAAGAAAGTGCATCCATTCTCTATAACCTCAGAAGATGGAAAAAAGCAAAATTCATACTTTCTGACTCATTCTGTAAGGTCAGAACCATTCTAATATCAAGCCAGACAAAAATATTACAAGAAAGGAAAACTACTACTATTTCCCCTGTATATATATGAAACCATCCTCAATAAAATATTAGCACATCAAACCCAACAATGTACAGAAAGTTACCTATCACAACCAGATGGACACCTATCCCAGGTAGGCAGGGCTGACTTGACTTTGAAAAAAATCAAATAATATAATTAATATTATATTAATTAATATAATTAAATCAACAGGCTAAAGACGAAAATCACACTATCATAGGAATAGACACAGAAAAGCTGTTTGGGAGCTCACCCGACAGCGCAGTGGGTAAAGGCACTTGCCACCAAACTTGGGTGGCATGAGTTCACTCTCTGGAACCCGAATGGTGGGTGGAAGGAGAGAACTAATTCTCACAATTGTCCTCTGACCGCCACAGAACGCTGTTGTCTATGCATGCACACAATAAACAAATACATGTGAAAACCATATTTGAAAAAATCATCTGACAAAATATAGCCACTGATGGAAAAGCCCTCAAGGAACAGAACAAAGAGGGAAATCCTCAACTTGATAAAAATACCTGCAGAATCCTATAGCTCACACACAAGTTAGTAATGAAAAACTGGAGACTTCCCATTCGTATCTAGAACAAGGCAAGGATATCTCCCTCTTCGTTACCTTTTCCAACAGTTCTCTGGAAACCTTAGTTAATGTAATAAGAAAGTAAGGAAATAAAAGATATACTGATTAGGAGGAAAAGTTCAATAAAATTGTCTTTGTTCACTGATAACATAATTATCCATGTAGAAAATCCAAAAGAATTGCTTTAAAAAAAAAAAGATTTAAAAGAAAAAAAATCTTCATGGAACCAATAATGTTTAGAGCAGGTTTATAAGACACAAGTTTGTATGTGTATATATAAATGTCAGTTGTTTCCCGACACACCAGCAATGAACGTAAGCCTTGTGCAGTTGGGAGCCATATGTTGGCTATTATTGTACTATAATAAGTGCATTAAATACCCTGAATTACTCACTTTATCAAAATAAAATCTCCACAGATCTGTACAAACCTTAGTAAACCTTCCCAGGCATTGCCCCATTACAGCGTCACAGTTTCCCTTAATGATAGACAGCCACTGGGCAGTTGGTGCAACACCTATACATTCACTAGGTGGGGTCATCTCACCTCCACCCTAACCTAAGTCCTCTCCAATGTGCTCAGCTGACCACTGGTGATGAGTCAGAAGCTAAAGTTGACCCCCAGTGTGGCATGACCAAAACCTGGGTGTCTCTTTGCCCTTTGTGCCTCAAACCTCCTCCATGGCTGGGATGCTGTCTTAGTCATTGTTCTATTGCTGTGACAAGAAGCCCTGACAAAAGTAACTCCATCAAGGAAAGCATCTAAGTGGGGCTGGCTTACATTCAGAGGCTTAGTCCCTTATCATCACAACGGGAAGCATGGTGGCGCAGACAGACATGGTACTGGAGAGGTAGCTGAGAGTTCTACATCTGGATCTGAAAGACACTGGGCCTGGCTTGAGCATTTGAAACCCCAAAGCCCACCCCCAGTGACACACTTCCTCCAACAAAGTCACATCTACTTCTACAAAGCCACACCTCCTGATAGTGCCACTCCCTGGTAACCATGCATTCAAATCTATGAGCCTGTGGGGGCCATTCTTATTCAAACCACCACTGATGCTAGCAAGACTCCTCAAGTTAATGGGTGTCTCATAGCCCAGGTCTGGGCAAGGGAAATAACATAAGAGCTAAGCAGCCCTTCTGTCTGAGGATTTGGCCCCCCACTGGTTGAGAAGTTTGTGTCCGCTAAACTCTTGGTAGGCCTGAGTGTGGGACCATCTGTGGGGCTAAAGGAAGAGAACAGACAAGAACCACCCAATGCTTAACTCGGGGAGAAGGCTGAGTGAGCTTCTCACAGAGAGAACTCGCCTTGGGCTTCCATGAGATGCTTCGTGTTGGAATGCTCTTCCTAACTTAAAGGCCTGAGGGAGCCTAGGCTCTTTGAGTATAAGTGTACAACCATCATGAATGCTACACGTGTTGCCAAACAGGATGGACATTTTCCACGTGGAGATTTTCCTCATCTCCACACACTGTAAAGTGTGTTGTTATTTAAACAGCTCCAAAGTTTAGAAAATAAGTCATGAAAGGCTCGCTCCACCATCACCATCACTAATCTTGCCCTCTAGAGGTAGTCATTGTTGACAGTCCTTGTGTGGATCCCTTCTGACATTTGTCTATATTTAATCAACGCTATAGACGCACACCCACTGGTGTGTGAATATTTACACAAACACAGCTTGTTTGTTTTTGTGAAAATAGGATCATTCCGTAGGAAGTGACTTGTGTTTCTTGTGTGTCTATCCATCTTTTCCCAACTCCATACATAGAAATAGGTGAGCAACTCTAAGGAAATCTGGAATAAGCCACAGGATTACTGAATGTCTCCCCGGAGTCTGTCTGTCCTTCCTGGTTACTTGACTCGAGCCCTTGGGCTAATTTTACAGTTCTGTAGGATTTGGAGAGTAGAAGACCACACAGGGACTCTTGACCATGGACCTGCAAATGAGCTCCATCAACCCCCTCACCCTGAACAAAAGCCAGTGTGTTGTGGCCCTCTGAATTCAGATGAGTTTGGGCACATTCAAGGTAGCCATAGACACCACGTGAAAATCAGTATTCCTGACCTAGACATACGTGTGTCCTTCAGATTCTCCTTTGAATTAGATTCAACACCTCCTGGTCCAGTCATAATAATACATGTTTGTTTTATCCTTTTTGGAGTCAAGATTTTACTTTTAAAAAAATCTTTTAGTCAGGTGTGGCAATAGAAATGGGAAAATCAGAGTTCGAAGCCAGCCTAAGCTACATGAGACCCTGTCTCAAAAAAAGAGCTTGGGGTATAAGACAATGGTAGAGTAGTCCCCTAACAAGTGCAAGGTCCTGGCTTTGATCCCTTGTGTGAGTCAATGGCAATCCCCCCCATGATGACAGTGGTGGTGAACCACAGCATTTCAAATTCAATGCAGGTATATCCTCCTCTAAAGTTACCACGTGATGCCTGCAGCATGCCAAAGCAACAGACAGTAGCTACCTACTAGCTACCAGCCTAGGCAGGCATTGTAGGTACATTAACTCATCTAGCCCTCCCACCCACTCTGTGAAGCGTTAGCATTCCCTTGTACAGAAGAGAGAGCCTTCTGGAGAGATCAAATAATGAGCCCAGGACACAGAGCAAGTAGGAGGCAGAGTCCAGCAGCCCTTCTCACAAGCTGTAGCTCTTCACTGCTCATGACATACTACTTGTCCCTGAAGGAAGAGGCCAGTTTTGAAGGCTAGAAGACCAAATTATGGTTCTGGCAGGGCCACATTCTGAGTTGGTGGCTCTGTGGGGATCTTTCTCCAGATTTTGGCATTTGCTAGCCATCTTTGACATTTCTTGGCTCAGATACCCTTTACTCCAATACTCTATATCCACCTGGAATCTCCCTGTGTCTCTCCACATGTCTACCTCTGTACCCCACGTCCCACCCTATCTGAATGTTCTCTTGTATAAGGACACCTGTTACATTGCCTTAGGACCGCCTTTTAACTAAAGTCCTGGGGGCTTGGGTTTTGATGTATGTTCTTGGAGTGCTGCAAGGGTCCATGAATCTCACCACCACAGACAGAAAGCTGGAGTCCAGCCTCTCCCCCAAGTGCTAAACATCACCAGAAGCTCCAGAAGAAAGGCTCCTGTCTCCTGACATATCAGGAAAACTCCCGGGGCTGGGGGGTCACTGTGCCATCACAGTACATTCACATCCGGAAGAGGGCTGAGCAAAGAAGCATTTCCCAAACCTATTGGAAGTTAGTGGTAGGTGAAATGGGATGGTGGTCTTACCACTGTCCTGTGGAGCCGTTGCTGGCCTGCAGGTAAGCAACACTACCAAGAGGGGAAGACCACGTGGCCAGAGCACGGGAAGGGGGCATGCTGGTCCTGTGTGCTGGTCCTCTGCTTGCTATTTACTGAATGTACAACCTGGCAATTGGTTTTCCTCATTTGTAGAAGGGAAGTGAGAATTCCTAATTAATCACTTCGGGGCTAGCTCACTGCTGTAACAAACTCCAACAGCATGTGGTTTGAACATAGAGGAGTGGTTCATTTGTTGCTCCGAACCAGTTAAAGAACATGCTGCTGTCAACCATTCTCCATAGGGGACTCAGAAAGCCTGAATGCCAGAGGCAGCTGTTGTATTTAATTTGTGTTCCCCGAGGTCAGATCGTCCTTGTCCCGTCTGGGCAGAAGAGGACAAAGCTTGGAAAACACTCCCTGGGAAGTTTCTAGGGGTTGTAGCCCTCTCCTCTACTCAAAGACATGGTGAGTCAGAACCGAGTCCCAGGAGTCCTTGCAGGGGTTGGGAACTGTGAGGGAACAGCTAATTCCAGGGCGGGTGGTGTTGTGGGGGAGGACCGGTCTCAGCCAGCTAGCCTTCTCTGCTGATGGAACCTCCGGATGTGCTCTTGGCGCTCAACACTGGTTTGGCCCACGGCAGAGGCCTCAGCGCTGCGCCTAACTGAGTAAGTGGCAACAGTTTAAAAACGGGAAAGACAGGAGGGGTCTGGTGGGCGAAATAGGAGACAGGCCCTGGGCACACAGAAGGGTGGCCACATCCCCCCCCCCCCCCCCAGGCTTCCTGGTGGCCTTGTCTGCTGCGCACGCGGGGTAGGGAAAGGAGAGCCGTGTCCTCAGGGTGTCATTGCTTTCCGCACAGCTCCTTCCCTGCTTCCTTGGCAGCCAGATGGAGAAGCGTGTGGCTCTGGGTCTTGACAGCCTCACAGCTTCCCTGGTGGCCTCGAGGCTGCAAACCCCACCTTCCCACAATTGCCAAGCCAGCTGAGGGACAGGCAACCTGCCAGGTCCGGCAGCGCCGGCAGGCCCCCTCCAGCTCACGCCAGCTGCAGACGCTCAGGGTCGGGGGATGGGAAGCACATGGTGCTCATTCACAGAGTCCTGCAAAGGCCAGACTGACTGGACACATGACTCGATCCGGTCCTCTGGGCCTCCTCAGCTACCTGGCCACAAAGCCCAGGTGACTCAAGTCCTCCCTGGCCTCTTCCCTGCTCACTGGTCTGCAAGGCACCCAAGGGGGTCGGGAAGGGCAAGTTCGCTGCCTTTAGAGAACTC
>CABHPR010144842.1:24505-36988 GCA_902168415.1 Peromyscus melanophrys | reverse complement strand
GGGGAGAAGCAGGGATGGAGGCCAGTCAGAGACACCCACCTGAGGGAGAACAGAGGGAGAACAGGGGAAGAACGGGGAGGGGGGGAGCGAGGGTGGGGCAGGAGGATTGAAGGAGAAGGAAACAGAAGAGAAGGTATGAGAGTGTCAGAGTCAGGAAGTAGAGAGAAAAAAGAAACACGTAAAGAGACAGACGGGCAAAAGAGAGAGGGGGAGTCAGAGAGGACAGAAGGAGAAGGACAGAGGGGAAGAAAGGGAGGAGAGGGGAAGGCTAGAAGGGAGTGAAGAGAAGCTGTGTAACAGGGGCCTCTGGTCTCTAGTCGCTGCCCAAGCTGCTCACATATCCAACCCTCCACCTGCCTCGAACCCTCCCCTAAGTCACACACCCACTGTTGTCCATGCCAGCTGCATCTCGCTGTCCAGCAATTCCCCAGTCTCCGGCCCGGGGCTCTCAAGAGCAGAACTGCCTCCTCCACAGCCATCTGTCTTGGACCCATCTAGATCTTATCCTCTGTAACGACCATGGACGGCCCTGACCTGTCCGCCACCCCTGCCAGCCCCACCCAGCACCCCTCTCGGCCATCAAGACTGTAAGTGCCCTTGCTGTCCTCACCCCAAGACAGAAGGGTCACAGACAGAAAAGGACAGACTATCAGATCTGATCTCTAAACCGGCGGCAGTGGCGGCAGCGGAGGGGACAGTGCTCTGCTGGAGCGTGACTTGGGGCCCACAACGGTCCCAGATCTGGGTAGCAGTGGGGTCTGATGAACGAGCCAGCCATCCACACATGCACTGATGCTCACCCACTGTCGATACTCCTCGGAGTGGCTCCATTTATACTGGGTGATATATAGGTCCATCAAGGTGTCACTGAAGTGGATCTCAAGCTCCACTTCCTCCCCCAGCTGTCACCAGTGTGTCTGTCCTGTGGGGGAGGGAAGACAGTATGGTTCAGTCAAACAGCCTCCTGCATCCCTGGGGCCGGAGACCATGAGTGTGGCTGCAGTGCTTCCAGAAGACACTGTCTCCGGGGCTCCTGTTTTGCCAGGGCCACTGGGCCATGACCCACGGAGGTGATAAGTCAGCCTGGGGGTGCAAGCCTGTCACCCCTGCTGCTTTGGAGGCTGGAGTTTGGGGATCCTAAGTTTAAGACCTGCCCAAGCGACACAGACCATTTCTCAAAATAGGAAATAAAAAGAAGGCTGGGGCCGTCACTCAGTGGTGGAATGCTCGCCTAGCATGTGAGAGCCTCAACACCACAAAGAAAAAGAAAGACAAAGGAGGAAGAAACCCCATCCCCACAGCATGACAGGTACCACGCCGTAGATGGGAGTCAGCCTCCGTGGCCTCAGGGAGTCTGGTTGGGAAGCGTCCAAAGAAAAGCACAGAACAAAACAAGTGTCCTTTCCTATGCCCCATCTCTTGACAGTCAGCGTCAACTGGTCTTGGGGTAGTCAGGGATGGATGGTACTGAATGCTGCCTGGGGGTTGGTCCCCTGTGTGCAAGTTTCAGCTCTGCTTCGGGCAAGCAATCCTGGGGATCCAAAGGGCTCCCTGGTTATTTCAGAGTTGCAGAATGCAAGATGCTGGAGGCCTCCACCCAAGGCCCAGGGTTCACTGTCTGTCTTGCAATACAAATGAGGCTGAGACTCTCGGCCAGCAGTGCCCGAGGGAGATTATGAAGCGGGTACCAGTGTGGTCTGCTGCAACCACGCAGACCCATCCTGAGTCAGATCAAGTTTCTAGAAATGATGGTGCCTGACAGTGCCCAGAGGCATTCTGGTGTCACCACTTGGGCAGGACACGTCCTTGGCAGTGAGCAGTGCTAGGGTGCTCCTACAACCCCTATAGTGTGCAGGCCATCCCCCACGATGGATGCCGATGGTGCCACCACCGAGAATCTGTGGTCCATGACCCTTCTGGAGCCAGGTATGAATTGGGTGAGTATGTGCATTTTTTAAAATTATGGGTTTTCCCAGCTTAGGCTGTGATCCAGACTGGGTTAGGACTGGCTGTCCTCTGGGCACTAGCCCGAAGGATCCATCTGCTGCCCAAATCCATCGTTCTGGTCTGTCCTTCAGGCTTTGCACCTGTCATGGCTGCCTGGATTACCTTTCCTCTCCACCCCAGCCCACCTCACCACCTGATGCCCTTCACCCAGCGCTTGCTCCATCCCAGGCATGATGGCGCTCAACACCTCCTTGGGTTTTCTCATTCAGTCAACATGGGAGCCGTCCCTGAGTGATCATTGTCTCCATTCAGAATGGAAGGCAGAAACATGAAGGAGTTGAGTGACTTGCTTCTGGGGGTCAATGATAACACAACATGAATCCTGCCTATCCATGAACACGGGAGGCCTTTCCGTATTCTGGAATCCTCAAGTTCTTTCTTTCGTGTCCCACTTTACCTTGTAGGTGTCTTTCACCTCCTGAGTTAGGTTTATGTCTAGATTTGTTTCTAAGGTCCTGAGAATGAGACACCCCCCGCCACACACACACTTCTTCCTCTTTGAGTTCATTCTTGGCCTTTAGGAAAGCCGCTCACTCTTATGTGCCAGTTTTGTGTCCTGCTACTTTGCTGAGAGTGTTGTCAGCCCTAAGAGTTTTCCCAGAGAATCTTTAGGGTTATGTTATCTGGAGATGGGAATAATGTGACTTCTCTTCTCCCATGTACATCCCTTTTGTTTCTTTCTCTTGTCTTATGGATCTCGCCAAGACTTCAAGCACGGTATAAGAGCAGAGAGCGTGGACATCCTTGTCTCTTTCTAGATTGTAGAGAAAATGGTCCATTGCGCCCCCCCCTCATTTTGTATAATGTTGACCATGGGTTTGCCATCCATATAGCCTTTATTCTGTTGAGGTGTGCTTTGCTAGTCTTGGTTTCTACAGGCTTTTACCATGACATAGGTTGAACTTCATTGAAGGCTTTTTATGCATTAACTGAGACAATCACATGGGCTCTCTCTCTCTCTCTCTCTCTCTCTCTCTCTCTCTCTCTCTCTCGGTTGAGTTATGTGCTGAATCACACTTAGTGATTTGTATATTTTGAGCCAACCTTGCATTCCTAGAATGAGACTCACTGGGTCAAAGTGCTGAATCTCGTTTGTTCTTGAATTCAACTTCTGAGAATCGATTTGAGAATTGTGTCTATGTTCATCAGGGAAATGGGTCTAGGGTTGTCTTTCTTTGTTGTGTCCTTAATCAGTTATTTTTAATGAAAAGTTATTTTGTGTGTGTGTGTTTGCCTATATCTGTGTCTGTACACCACCTGAATGCAGGGCCTTTAGCAGTGGTCCTCAGTCTTCCTAATGTTGTGGCCCTTTAATACAGTTCCCCATGTTGTGGCGACCCCCCAACCATTGCTACCTCATAACTGTAACCTGTTCTCAACCCACAGGTTGAGACCCTCTGCTTTAGAGCTCAGAAGAGGCATCAGATCCTCTGGAACTGAAGTCACAGGTTGTTGTGAGCAGCGATGTGGGTGCTGGGAACTGAACTCAGGTCCTCTGCAAGAGTATCCAGTACTTTTAACCAATGAGCCACCTCTCCAGCCCTGTTACCCAGGGCTTTCTGACTTCGTAGAAAGGTTTAGATAGTTTTACTTCCATTTCCATTTTATGGAACAGACTGTGGACAACCAGTTTTAACTTTTCTTTAAAGGTTTGGTAGAACTTGGTAGTAAATCCATCTGATCTTGGACTGTCTTTGATTGGGAGAGTGTTTGTTATTGACTCAATCTCATTGATCATTTTGGTTCTATCTGAGCTGTTTGATTCAATTTTAGGAGGTCATGTGTGTCTAGGAATTTATCCATTTCTTTCAGATTTTCTAGATTTTAGGGATATAAACCTTTCAAAGTTTTCTCTAACTGTTCTCTGGATTTCATTGGCACCTGTGATAACCTCTCCTTTTTCCATCTCTAATTTTATTAATCTGTTCCTTCTCTTTGGGTTAGTTTGGCTAGGAATTTGTCAATCTTATTTATTTCTCTAATGTCAACTCTCTGTTGAATATATTACTGCATTTCCATTTCAATAACTTCTGCCCTTATATTTATTGTTTCTTACCATCTAGTCCTTTGGGGTCTGTCTTGTCCTTGTTTTTCTAAGCCCTTGAGGTGCATCATTAGGTTATTTGTTTGAGATCCTCTTGGAACCACCCTAGCTGTGTCCAAAAGCTTTTGCTTTCATTTGATTCTTGAGTTCTTCCATGACTACGGGTCCCTCAAGAGAGCATTATTCAGCTTCTGTGTAGCCATTGTTTTTCTTGCTGTTGATTTTTTCATTTGTTTTCTTAGCGTATGACTTGATAAGCTGTGAGAGATTGCTTTTATTCTTTCCTATTTGCTACAACTTAAGTTTATGGTCTAGAACGTGATCTACTTTAGAGAGGATTCCATGGGCTGCTGAGAGGAATTCTATTGCCGTCGGATGGAATGTTCTGTTCCCATCTAGAAAAACAGTTTGGTCTGTGCTATAGTTTAACTCTAAGGTTTCTTTGTTGATTTTTAGTTCATATGCCTGATCTAGAGATGAGCGTGGGGTATTGAAATCACCCACTATTACTATATCAGGTCCCGTGTGATCTTTTATGCCCATTAGTGTTCATTTTATGAAGTTGGGAGCCCCAGTGTTTGGCACATATATGTTTAAGCCTACTATATATTCTTTATGAATATATGTAGCCATCTTCTTTATCTCTTCTGCCCAGTTTGGTGGAAATGAACTTTACCCATTATCTGAACAGAATGCCAACTTGTTCCCAGCTTCCATTTGCTTGAAGGATTGGCTCCCATTCGTTGGCTCCCAGTCTGTGGGTGCCTTTGCTAGTGAGGTGTGTTTCCTGGAGACCACATCAAACTGGATCTATTTTTGTTACTCCAGTCAGCCAGTCCATGTCTCTTTACATTTAGGATTATTTTTGAGAGCTGTTTATCCTTCCAATTATCTTGTTAGTTGCTTTTTCTGGTTGGATTGTTATTTGTTCTTTGATTTCTCCCTATTAGCATCAGGGTTTCTCTGGTTTTCTGTGTTGGCCATGGTGGATTCCTCCTGAGCTCTCTTCTCTTCAGTCCTCCCTTGAGATTTATTCTTTCCTGTGCTTTCCTGTTGGAGACTTTCTTGCTCTACTGTGTATATAATATTTCTTTAAGAATCTCCTGCAGTGTTGTCTTGTTGGCAATGAACTGCCTAGTTTGTCTTGAAATGTCCTTATTTCTCCACCAATTTTAAAAGATAGTTTTTCTCAGTTGGCAGTTATTTACTTTCAAGGGCTTAAAATAACCATCCCATGCACTCTTGGATGTTAAGGGTTGCTCACAGGCAGGCTTCACACCTTTAGTCTAAATGTTGCGGTGTTTAAAAATCAGGGGAGTTCATATTTAACCAAGACCTTGCGTGCCTGTTCTCACTGCTTAGCAACCCTTTGCGCCTGGTTATGGTGTACTTCTCACTGAAGAATTAGCCTGCAGATAAAGAAACTGAGACTCAGGGAGGCTAAGCACCTCCCAGGGACCATGGTGGCTGGTAGATGGCAGAGCCAGCACCTCCCAGGGACCATGGTGGCTGGTAGATGGCAGAGCCCAGGCACAGATGTAGACCCCTATCTTCTCTGCATAGGCACCATGGCTTCCTGATGGTCAGCACACCATGCAGAGAGTCTGGCCACTCCACTGGCCACCTGACCGTTGACATCCAGAAGGCATTTCCACGGCTTAGAGAATCCATTTCAGAGAACATTCCAGACAGAGCTGATGTTATCTAGTTATTCATGGATTACATGGTGGAAGAGGGTTGGGGGCTATGATGAGAAGCCACATTCATGTAGATAACTATTCCACTAGAGGCCATCTTTCCCGTGCCTCAGTCCATAGACAATCCAGGTAAGCCATGTTCCCACCCCAGAGGAGTGGCCCAGGAATGGCTGCCCTCATCCACTCATTCATTCACCCATTCATTAATAAGCTCATTCTTTCAGCTCAAAGCACACTGACTGAGCAGCTACCGCATACCAATGCTGGGTACTGAGTAGGAACATAGACATTGTGGAAGCACTTGGACAGAGGCCCTGCCCTCAGGGAGGCGCCAGCCTGTTGGGAATAAACACAAGACATGCTGTGTCATGTCCACTGGGTGTTACAACATGAAGGAAAAAACCACATGGTGTATTTATATGATCTGGTGGCAAAGCATTAAAGAAATTTCTTGCAGAGAGACACAAGAGGCCACTTGCACACACTGAAAGTCCAATGGGGGGGGTTCTGAAGGTGGGTAGCCAGGCTGGGGGTGGACAGGGGATGTCCCTGAGGGGAGGGTGCTCAGGTGCCCAGGGCACAGAGTGGGGCGGGGCAGGCCAGGGAGGCCTCAGGCAGAAGCTCGATAGCTCTTGGGCTTTTCTGCTGATGGAGGTGGGAGTCTTGTGGTGGGGAGCATTGGGGGTGGTAGCTACTGATTCAGATTGCTCCCACAAGAACTGTCTGGTGGCTGTGGGGATTGAGAAGGGCAGACAGGACCATAGAGAAGGCTCTTGTGTTGTCCAGAACTAAGTGCAGAAAGCCTGGATGCAGGGGAGGCAGGGGCAGCGGGGAGAAGGAAGAGCTTGGACTCCCAGGGAAAGTGGTCAGTGTGGGCCTCCTCACAGCTGCTCTCCTGCTTTTCCTTTACAGTGATGCAAATGCCCCCCAGTTCTAGATGCACTACAGGGGATCCCCCACCTCTAAGGAGATGGACCCTGGGAGGCTGAGTCAGCTTGGCATTTGGTCAGTCGCTGACACCAAGGATGTGGAGGCCAATGTCTGTGCACCAGGATGTGCACCAGCGTGTGCACCTCTGGTGTGTAGCCTCATCTGTCATAGCTTAATGCTGGCCAGCCATCTCTTCACATGGGTCTTCTGTACCCAGGAGTTCCAGGGCTCAGGCATATGGCTCAGCCCCAACTCTGCCACTCACAGTCTGGGTGACCTGGGGCAAGCCACAGCATCACTGTGCTTCAATTGTCTCCCCGAGGCCAACCTCAGTGACTCAAGCATCCTTCCTGTTGCCCAGGTTGATCCCCTCACATCATCCCAGCCTTGCTCCTAGAGCCCGCAAAGATGTCACCCGACACACAAAGGGGACTTTGTGGATGTGACCAGGTTTCAAGCCTTGAGATAGGGGGGACGATCTTGATGTATGCAGGAGGGTCCACTGTCACCGGAAGTCCTCACAGGAGGAAGGAGGGAAGTGGGGGTAGAATCCCAGCACTGGGATAGCTGAGGCAGGAGGATTGTGCGTTGGGGCCAGCCTGGGCTACACACTGAGACTCTGCTTCCAAAGAAGAAGGAAAAAGAAAAGGAGAAGAAAAGAGGAGGGGGAAGAGAGGAAGGAAGAGAAGAGAGGGAGGAGGGGAAGGATGGGGAGGAGGAGAGGGAGGAGGGGAGGGCCAGAGCGAGGGATGTACCAATGGAGGCAGAGAGATCAGAAGAAGCAGTGCTGCCGATCTTGAGAAGGGAGGAGGAGCCCGCAAGTCAAGGGATGTGGGTGGCCTCTGGCAGCGGGCAAAGATGGGGAATCGGATTCCCCCTTTGAGCTCCTGAAGGAGCCAGCTGCCACCCTGACCAGAGGGCCTGAGACCTTCACAACTGGGAGGGAACTCAAGGGCATAATGTGGGTCACCAGTTCATGGCCACTCACTACAAGGGGTGTCTGGTGCTGCTTGGGAGGACTCAGCCCACCGCTGGAAATATATTACCCTTGTGATGAGTTCCCGTACCTGTTGACAAGTGCCAGGAATCTGCGGACACCCCATCTTAATGAGAGCTAATAGTTCTCCATCCTTCGGCCCGGGGCCTTGCACCCCGGGCTAATGGCTTCATAGCTGTCATTTGGTGTGAGCGTTATAAAACGTAATTATCCCCATTCCATAGCTACAAAAACCTAAAGCTCAGGGAGTTTGAGGACACACCTAAGCCACACTGCTAGACAGTGACGGAGCTGGGATTTCCAATCCTCACATCTGCCCCGGGTCCCCGCCTGCATCGTAAGCCCCTCTCCCTCCCCTGTTCGTCTCTTTCCATGGTGTGTGTGTGGGGGGCTCCCATACATTTCCTTGGCTGCCAGCCCCCCACCCCTGCTTTCTCCACCGCCTTCAACAAAAGACTCTTTCTCTCTTCCCGCGGCATGTCACGAGGCGCCGACAAGCTGGCGTTGTTTGAGAGGGACTTTATTTCCATTTGGCTTTCCCTCGGCTCCTCAGCCAAGAAAATAGAAATTGCAAAAATTTAGACAAGCTCCCTGACTGAAGATTTCTGATCCCATGGATTCCTCCCCCTCCCCAGCTGGGGGCGGGTTGGTGCTGCTGACTGGCAGCCCGCCTGGTGTCCCTTCCATCCAGATCCAGGCCCCATCTGCTGGGCAGCCTCTTGTCTCCCAACCTTTTGCCTAAAATCAACAGTATGGTTTTGCCTACAGTAGTCTGGGATTCCCCATTTACCCCCCTCTTGGGTTCAAAGCACCCCAAATTTATTTAGGGGAACCATGACTCACTCTCTGTAGACCACATGCCCTTGATGGGGCTGGTTCCACTCCCAGGTGCTGGGACAGGAAGTGACCCAATGCATTCCTGCTGCTCCCACCCCTCAGCCACACGACCCAAGCTGAACCAATCAGAGCTGATGACACCTGGTGCTTTTGCTGACTTTACTGGGTTAGGGCTGTTCTCATCTTTTGCTTTGATTAATGCCACCTGGATGTGTGTGTATGTGTGTGGGGGGGGGGGTTCCAGCTCCTCCAGTGAATGAGAAGACAGCCATCTGAACAAAGCCACTCCGGGAAAGCATGCTGCTGCTTTAGAGCCTGGACCCAGCAGGATCCCCGGCAGTGCAGCTAGTTGTAGGTAAGACTATGAACTTTTCAGCCAATGAGGAAACACATCGCTTTTGCTCAAGCTGCTTTGTCCCAGGCATCAGTTACGTATGGAAGCTCGACTAAGCGCTGTCTTAGCTTGAGTTCACCTGAAAGCAGAGCTTGAGACAAGGATCGGGTGTAGAGGACTAACCTGTCAGCCAAAAGCTTGTTGCTGGGTTTATCGCTACACTCGTGGAGAGTCTCTGGAACCTGCTGTGGAATGCAGAGGTTTCCAGAATTGTCTATGGACATCCACACACCACAACACTGCTCACTGGCTGGTGCTCACCCCTGCTTGAAGCTCTGATCTCGGGATGATATGCCATTCCACCCAGTGATGCCCATAGCAGGCATCACTAATCAATCATGACATCCTTGCTCACTAAGTCTGGGAGGGCTGAAGCATCTTTTCTTAACAAGATGGTCTGTGTAGATGTGGCCAATATAGTAGGCTCAGTGAGGGCCAAAAGGCTCCATAATCACTATAGCTACTTCCTGTATATGAACTAGCCATCCCATTTATTGAGCACCTACTGTATGCCAGGAAGAGGACTGAACAAAACGCAACAGCAAACTACCTGAACATAACAACACAGGTTGTTCTTGGGAGCCTCATAGAACTCTGAGCAGAAATGGGAGATGGGAGGAATGTGTGAGCCAAGACGGAGGTCACAATCATCCACGCACACATCAGGGGTTATTCTCTGAGCACTCAGTATGTCTGCATGCTGGGGCTAAAGCTCTTACTACACCAGATGCGATGTCTCTCTTCACAGACGTCACAGTGTCCTGGGGAAGGAGATACCAAGCATGTGTTCCGATAAACATCACGCATACAGATGGTGAAGGAGTCTGGTGGGCGCTGGGAGGAGGCTGAGACAGGAACTTCTGGCCATATCTCCCATAGCAGCAAGGCCCTTTCTTATAAATACCTTCCATCTGGTGCCTAGATTCTTCCAGCAGGTTGTGTGTGTGTGTGTGTGTGTGTGTGTGTGTGTGTGTGTGTGTGTGTTCCTGTGTTCATGTGTCTGGAGGTCAGAAGAGGACAACGACTCTTCTAGCTTACATGGGTTCTGGGGATTAAACTCGGGTCATCTGGTATGTGTGTGGCAAGCACTTTACATACAGAGCCATCACATCATCCCATATATTGAGACAGGGTTTCTCTGTGTAGTTTTGGTGCCTGTCCTGGATCTCGCTCTGTAGCCCAGGCTGGCCTCGGAACTCACAGAGATCCGCCTGGCTCTGCCTCCTAAGTGCTGGGATTAAAGGTGTGCGCCACCACCGCCCTTATTTTTTGAGGCAGGGGCTCTCACTAGGACCTGGGGCTCACTAATTAGGCTAGGCTGGTTGGCCAGTGGGATCCAGGATCATCCTGTCTCTGCTGTCTGAGGGCTGAGATTACAAGCACACACCACCATGTCTGGCCTTTCACAGTGGTTCTGGGGATTTGAACTCAGGTCCTCAAGTTTGCATGGTAAACATTTTTCAAGTCATCTCCTTGACTTGCTAAGCAAATCATTTTTTAAGATATTCCTTGGAAGAACACTTTTAAGTTTTTTATTTTGTTTAGTGTGTATGATTGTTCGTTTACATGCATGTTTGTGCATCACTGTGTGCAGATACCCATGGGGACCAGAAGGGGGTGCTAGATATCATGGCCCTGGAGTCACAGCTGGTTGTGAGCTGCTATGTGGGTGCTGGAAATGGAGCTCATGTCCTTTGCAAGAGCAGCCTGTGCGCTTAACCACTGAGCCATCTCTTCAGGCCCAGCCAGATCATTTAAATCCTGGTGGTTTATGTTTTCCTCTCACACGGGTACCAGCCTGACCATCCCATCATGGTTCCCATTCAGTCATTCAGTCTCCCTGACCATGTTAGAGCTCTTCTTCCTGTGTTCATTAAACATCCATTGAGCACCTGCTGTGTACCCGAGTATGGCTGTATCCTTTGCGCAGACGGTAGGTACCCTGTCTTACACTGTGGTGACTGAGGGAGCGGTCCCCAATCCACGTGAGTGGATTACGAGTGTCATGAGAAGTTGCAGGTCATTTGCAGAGTTGGTGGGTTCAAAGCCCATAATGGGCAGGCAGGAGGCATACGGAAGTGAAGAGTGGTGTGAGGTAACGGCGCAGTGGGGACTGGTGTAAACCAGAGACCTCATGCTTTGTTGGAAAGGGTGACCACACTTCATGTTCAGCACATGGCTGCCATGAGAAATAAGGGTCGCAGGCAGAGTGCTACCTATCATTAAAAAAAAAAAAGAACCAAGAGATTAAATATTAATATTTCTGTGGTATCGTTCGGTTTCTAAAGGCCAGCAAATAAATCACACACACACACACACACACACACACACAACCACACACACACACACACACACACACACACTCACACACTCACACGCAAATCTAGATGGGGGGACTTGACTGATTACACACAAGCAGCAGTAGCTCACACGTCTTGCTTTATTTTTATTAATTTATTAATTTATGTCTTTGTTTATGTTTTTTGAGAAGTCTCGCTATGTAGCCCTGGTTGGCTTGAAAATCTCTATGTCAACCAGACTGGCTTCGAATCTGCGGTAACACTCCTGCCTCTGCCTCTTGAGTGCTGGGGGGGTTACAGACATGTGTCCCTCTGCCTGGTCACTTCTTCTTTGAGAAACGGGGAAACTGAGGCTCCAGTTCAGCAAATAGGTTGGTTTAAGGTTTTACCAGGCAGTTCGGATGACTGAAACTGAGGTGCCTCCCTTCAGGGTCCCCCTCCCTTATGATGTTGCTGGGAGTCTCAGTCCCTGCTGGGGAGCCAGAGAGAGGGAGGTGGGGGTTGAGTGCGCCCCTAGTGCAGATGCCTCAGCTTCCGGGCACCCACAAACCTGAAGTGCTTTCAGAGGCTGGAAAGCGATGATGGGATACTCAGTTCTGCTCTCCCCTGACTGTGACTCTGCATCTCCTGGACCCTCTCTCTTTTCCCTCTCTGTCTCCTTCCCTCGTCCCTCCCCTCCCCTCCCCTCCCCTCCTATCCTGTCTTCTCTCTTCTCTATTTCTTCTTTCTCTTCCTTCTCTCTCTCTCCCTTTCTTTTCTCTCTCCTCTCTTCCCTTTTCCCTCTCACCTTCTGCCCACTTTCCCCACATCTCTCAGTCTCTCCCATCCCCTTCCCTCTCTTCCTCCCCTCGCACCCCTGGGTCCCCCCAGGCCTCCCCTCTCCTGCCCTTCTTGTCCCCGAGGCCACCGCGGAAAGGTTACAGTAAACGGGAATGAAGCCCAGGGCAAAAGTAATCAACCCGGACGACCTCACTGGGCTCCACTGCCGGCACCAGGACCCGCGCCCCTCCCCCTGCCCGCCCGCCCCTCCCCCCAGACCCCCTTGCTGACAAAAGGCCTATCTTCTCTCTGCCTAAATGATTTAAATTCTAATCAAACATCATTTATAGTACATCTCGAAGCCGTCTCCTGGGAGCTGCTCCCACATGAGTCGTTGCCATGGCAACCGGGGGGTCTTGTTTCAGAAATGTCAGATTGTGTTATTGTCTTCACACTCCTCTGATAACCTGGTCTCTCTCTCTCTCTCTCTCTCTCTCTCTCTCTCTCTCTCTCTCTCT
>CABHPR010144842.1:0-15438 GCA_902168415.1 Peromyscus melanophrys | reverse complement strand
TGTGTGTGTGTGTGTGTGTGTGTGTGTGTGTGTGTGTGTGTGTGTGTAGGATGGGTAGGGCCACCAAGGCATCCCCACACCTGCCCTATGCCTGTGCACCTCAGCTATGGCATTTAATCTCCTGTACCAACAGGACTCTTCATGTCCAAGTCTAGAGACATCACTGGCTCCGTTACACAAGGCCCTGGGTTTGATTCCCAGCATTGCCTAAACCTGGAGTTATGGTGCACATCTGTGATCTCAGCCCCCAGAAGGTGAAAGCAGGAAGATTAGACGTTTGAGGTTATCCTCAGCTACAGAGGGAGTTCAGGGCCAACCTGGGCTACATGAGACCCTGTCTCAATCTGGAGATACTTCCAAACCAAACACTTCCTGTGACCCTGTAGGCAGACATACTCATTTAGCATGTAGGGAGACCAGGAATGGGGGCTGCCACTCTTGGGGATTTGGAGAATATAAAGGCCACCTCTGCTCCCCAAGCTTGGGCAGCCCCTCCAGCTTTGCTGCTCTGGGACTTCAAGGTCAGTGGGGACGCAGAGCCCACCCAGCAGCAGTGGTCAGGAGCTGGAGAGATCACGAGGCTAACGGCCTGGGCATTAGCTGACATTTGGGTTTCACGCTCTCTGGGAAGTGCTAATTACTCTCCTGGAAAGTCTGACTTCACTACACTTGGATTTTATGGACTGCTTTGGGGTTGCCATTTCCATGTGACTTCCCAAGACCACGGTGGCCCTGCCTCTTCCTATGCTCCTGCTGGCAGAGGCTTTGTGCCAAGAAAGCCGAGCTTTCCACTTCTGTGATGGGCGCTGTGTCTGGGTGGCCACCGGGAAAGCAGAACCTGGAGGACGGCTCCTCGAATACCCTTGCTCCACCTGCCTTGAGGGGTCTGACAATCCTGTGGCAGGCGAGGAAACTGAGGCGGGAAACGAGCCGTGGGACAGAGAGGTTCGAGCACAGGCTGCTATGAACTTGGAGTCTGGCTGACAGGCAGTCACTGATAAACCTGCCATGTGTCCTCAGCCACACAGCCACACAGCCACACAGGAGCTTTGTCTGTCTGGATGACGATGGTAAGGGCTAAGGACAGCATGTGCACACGGTGACAACCCCAGAGTCATTTCAGGCCACACTGTATGTCCGCCCCTTCCCAGGCTCTTCTGTCCTCCACCCAACTCCAGTCTGCCTTCAGTTCCCAAGCCTTTCCCCCAAACAGCCTCGTTTCTAAGATGCTGTTCCATCCTACATGCGGCCTGATGTCCCAAGGCCAGGCTCTCTGTCAGGGGGCAGACAAAGGAATGACTTCTGGAGAAAATGGAGTATTCCCAGGCTCCCCAGAAGTCACGTGGTAGAGAGCAATGAGGAGTTGTGTGGCCAAGTGTCCCACACCCCACTTTATAAAAGAGGAGGTTCAGAGGGTCTGTGTTGATGGACGAATCAAATGTGTGCAAAGAGCTGAGGCATTTGCAAGCTCTGGGCTAGCGGCTGGCTGGAGTGAGCAGCAAGCGGCTATGGTGAGGTCACACACCCTTGGGGGACCCTCAAAGTGGCCCATATTTAACACAGTCCTTGCTCCCTGGGAGTCCATGGATGCGTGAGGACAAAGACACCCACTCCATATGGTGTAATAACAGGGAAAGGAGCACCTACTGTGTGCAATGCTCAGCTCTAGGTATTTTGTTCAGTCTTCTGAGTCACACTGTAGGTGGGTCTCACAACCCCCTGGTACAACGGAGGCTCAGAGACCTTAGGTCATTTGCCCCAAGCCACACAGGAACAGGTTAGAATCCCAGCAAATTCAGCCCTGCACTGGTTCATTTGTTCTTCTGTCCGGGGGGGAAGAGGGTGGGTGGATGGGTAGGGTGGGAGGGGTGGAGCAGGACGATGTTGGGGCAGTGAGTCTTGGAAAGAGACAGGATATGGGCAGCTGGAGGCTCTGCTCTGGAATGTGGGGCCCTGTGGGCAGCAACCCCAGCGGAGTCCACAGAAACTTTTTAGTGGCCCGACCTGGGGTGGACTGAACTGAGCTTTGTCCCTGGGAGAAGATGCCTCCTGGGGGCCCTGGCTTCCGCCCCATTCCTGCTGTCCTGAATTCCAGAGGCATTCAGGTCCCGCCAGACCCTGCAGACAGTGACATTTTACACGGTTCCCCTGTGGTCAGCGCTGGGCAGTGATAACAGGATTAGGCTGCCAGGCAGATCACTTAATTAAACTTTGGAAAAGCTGCGCTCTGCGCTCTGGCTTCATCGCAGCTGGAGAGGAGGGGGTGGCGCCTGAGGGGCCAGGTGCAGACCCCACCCATCACCTTCGGCCTCACTTCCAGCCTCTGGGGACTGAGGGCCCATGGCATGTGTGATACAGGGAGGACCAGACTCCACCCCTCCCTGCCTGTCATCTGCCCCTTGTCCATCCTCATCAGTAGCTAGGGAGAGAGCCTTGCGGATCCCAAGTGGTTGTGGCATTCCATTTGCACGTTAAAGCCCCTCCCACTAAAGGGTGGAGTCTGTTTCCCACCCCTTGAGTCTGAGCTCCTCCCACCAAAGGGCAGAATCAGTTTCCCTGCCCTTGACCAGTCCATGAGTCTAATTAGCCGCTGTTGATTCTGGGCCTTTTCCACTGCAGAGATAGATCTATGTGTCTGGTCCGGGCTAAGCTGGCCACGTGACCTGATGTGGCCAATAGAATGTGGGGAAGGCCGATGTGCTCCTCTGAGCCTAGAGCTTTCCAGACCCTAAAGACTCCAGGGCTTCTCACTCCCACTCTGAGAGTAAGCAAGGACTTGACCCGCTGAAGCCACATTCCCCACAGCAGAGGCCATTCTAGAAGCAGTTGTCAGCCAGGTGATGCTTAAATTTGAGAGAAAAGCCAGCCTAGATCCAAAGAGTGACCCAGCAACCCATTACTGAGGACAGATGCCCAGAGTGAAGGGTCAAAACCAGGAGACTTGTGTTATATAAGGCTTATGGTCTGAAGTCATAGAGTACTGGGGATGTTTGTTTCACAGCAGCGTTTGCTGACTGCTATATCCTACCCTTAGCTTACATATGAAATCCACCTTCAACTAGTCCTCTCCTTTATTGCCTCACTTGTCCCTGGTCCTCCCAACTCTCCAATCAGGAACATGTCAGGCTCTCAAAAAAATGTGTCCTGAATGAACAGATCAATGAACATACACAGTTCCTCCTTGTGCTTATGGGTGAGAATGTCTTGGGAAGAAATAATGAAGAAGTGAGAGACCAGGGATGTGCAGGAAGGTGTGTGACATTGGGTGAAGTGAGCAGAGAGAAGCATTTCAGAGACAGGGAACAGCAGGTGCCAAGGTCCTGTGGCAAGAGGCTGCATGGCAATCAATAAGTGAAGAAAAGCCAGAAGGAATGTGCATTCATTCTTTTTATTGCTTTCCAAGGGACAAGAGGATGCTGATGACCCCTGGCAGGGATATATAGCCTGAGAAGATGGCTCAGTCACTAAACTGTCTACCATGAAAGTGTGAGGTTCTCAGTTCAACTCCCAGAAGCCACCTGAGAAGACGTCAGATGTCATGGCTGGTGCTTGTAACTCCAGCACTGGGGAGACAGAGATAACCAGATCCCTGGGGCTCCCTGGCAGCTAGTCTAGCCTAATTGGTAAGTTCTAGGCCAGTGATCGTCCAAACCAACCAAACAAAAAGCCAAAGTGACTAGGTGTGGCGGCGCACTCCTTTAATGCCTGCACTTGGGAGACAAAGGCAGGTAGGTCTCCGTGAGTTCAAGGCCAGCCTGGTCTACACAGTGAGTTCCAGCCAGACATGGTTCCCTTGTCTCTAAAACAAACGATGGGACAAAAAACCCAAGGTGAACAGCTCTTAGAGAATGACGTCCAAGGCTGAACTCTGATTTCCACAGGAAGTCTCTCAGGATGTGTGAGACCCCATCACTGTCATCTGGGCACAAATTTTCCTAAAAGGGCCAGTAGAAGCCTACGTGGGGCCAGTAACTACTAAACTCCCATCTTACCAGGCTTCTAGCCTAAATCTCACACCAGGACAAGAATTTCATACTTTATCTCAGACCCCAGTTCACACACAGAGACACATATAGACACACAGACACTATCCTGGATGGAAATTAGCTTTTCTTTCAAAGGTGACTGATTTAATGGCTGCCTGAAGTAGGCAAGATTGATTTGATTGATTAGTAATGTCTGCTCTGGCACAGGCACAGCACTTGCATAATGTGTACTGTATGTTTGCCCTGTTGCTGTAGGTACTGCTCTGGCAGGTCCTTAAAGATTTCAAACCTGTACTTGAACCATCTCTTGAAGGCTGGCTCTAAACTGACCAGCTAGGTAAAGACATTCCCACCAGAGAAAATTTCAAGGAACAAGGTTTTGGAAAAAGGCCCAGAGATGATGTGAGGACTGCAGGGAGTAACATCAGGTATGCACTTGGAGAAATGACAAGAGGACACCCAGGACTGGCCCGAGGATGTGACTCCACCCCAGATACAGATGCACAAGCCCATCAGCAGGTGAACTGGGCTCCCTGCAGCTCAGGTCTGGGGGTGTGTCTTCATACAGGATGGTTCCTGGGTTTGATGGAGTGTGCAGCTTGTTTTCAGTTGACCTTCCACGGAGCTCTGGTTAACCTCAAACCATGCTCCATCAGTGTCTTCCATGGAGAGGCTCTAGAACCTGGGCTTACCCCTTGCTGGGCCCTTCACCAACACTTTCCCAGGTCCTCCCAGTGACTCTGGTAAACCTTACAAGCCATTCTGTGCAGATGCGGAAACTGAGGCTGATGGAGGGAAACTGATTTGTCCAGCTCACGACCTGGGGGGTAGAGCCCAGACTCAAGCCGGATGTGTTGGAGTCTGGAATTTTCTCCCCTGCCCCTCCAACCCTGCTCGGAACGTTTGTGAACTTTTTCAGGCATGAGAAATCGAGGCTCCTGGGAGCTCACAGGGTTGGCTTGGTGGGGAGGGTGGGGAGAGGATTTGATTGAGCTCTTATTGTTTTGTGATGTGTGTGTGTGTGTGTGTGTGTGTGTGTGTGTGTGTGTGTGTGTGCATACTCATGTGTGTGAATGTGGACTTTCTATGCCACAGTGTGCATGGCGCGGGGGTGGGGTGGGGGCAAAGGACAACCTTGGTGTTAGTTCCCATTTCCACTCTGTTTGAGGGGGGTCCTTTGTCCTCCTCAGCACTTGCCAGGTGAGGGGGCCTATGAGCACATCTCCCCCTAGAACACTAGGCATCAATTTTTATGTGGGTTCTAGGAATTTGAACTCTCCAGGTCCCCAGGCTCCCACAGCAAGCACCTCACCCACTGAGCCATCTGCCTGGCCCCATGATATTTTGTGTGTATGAGTGTGTGTGTGTGTGTGTGTGTGTGTATGTGTGTGTGTGTGTGTGTGTGTGTGTGTGTGTGTGTGTGTGTGTGTGTGTTGTTTATGTGTGAGTACACGCATGTGGAGGTCAGAGGACAACCTTGGGTGTCTGTCTCCAGGCACCTTCCACTTTTTATTTGAGACAGGGTCTCTCATTGGCCTGGACCCTTCAACATATACCCAGGCAGGCTGGACCATGACTTCTAGGGACTGGCCTATCTCTTTCTCCCATCTCCCCTCACCCCCCTCCGCCCAAGACATCAGGCTCATGCCACATGCCCAATTTCTTTTATGTGACTTCTGGGGATCCGAATTCAAGTCCTCACATTTGCCAGGCAAGCACCTTATGGGTTGAGTCATCAGCCCGCCCCGCTTACTGGTGTCTGTCATTTTGCCATTGAGCAGGTACAGCATGACAGACCACTAAATCCATGAGCTGGGTGGCATTGATAGAGTTCTACGCTCTGATGTGAACCTGAGGTCCAGCCAAGTCGTGACGTTCTTGCATTCCTGAGGACAGCTCTGGGATCCGGCTCTGGCTCCTTCAGGTCCTCAGCCTGCAGGTTTCATGTCTAGCGGCGGCCACCCATGCAGTGCCCTCCCACACCATGCAACCCCACAGCAGGAGGGCTCGGGCAGCGAGGAAGCCCATTTCCTCAGAAGGGAAACTAAGTCTGGCTGTGGGATAACAAGTCAGGGCTCACAGGGACTGGATCCTGCCTCCCACTGCTTCATGCCATCTCCCTCTGCTCCTCCTCTCCCTCTGAGGCTCGCCAACACCCCCCCCATGCACACCCCAGGGAGAGACGAGGAGGACAGTGATGGATTCCGGCTGGGCCTCATTTTCTCCCTCCCTCCCTACTTCCCCTGCAGACGGATGACAAGCGAGAACGCCTGTGACCCGAAGAAATTATCTCCCTTTTCCTTTGCCGCATCATTTTCTGCCCTCGCGTCTGGACAAGCCTGGGTGATTTTTAGCTACAAAAAAAAGAGGGGGGAAATTATCATTCAGGGGAAAAAAAAGATAGAAGTAGGCTCTGAGCTCTCTACTAGACAGGCTGTCTCGGGGCGAAAATGAGAATCTCCCATCGTGTGAACTCAGGGGGATGCAGTGGGGGTGTTCACACTTGCAGATGGTGCCGAGCACCCCGGGGGGCTAGGCCTGCGCCTACAGCAGGTTCCAGCGGTTAGAGGCACCTGCAGATTTTTCTGGGGGCACCATATGTGGGTGCACACATGGCAGGCTTGGGGAAAGGCAACAGTCCTGAACCTCCAGTCACACCCCCAGGATGACTGAGTTCTCCATTCTACTCCACCCCAAAACTTTGCCTAAGCCTGGGGCTTTCTGGAAAATTCTCTTCTCTCTCTAACCCCCACCCCACCCCCCCACACACACTGTGCCATATTCACGGGTTCCATGCAGCAAGTCAGCAGGCAAAAATGGTACTGCCTGGATATAGAGCCCAGGCTGGTCTTGAACTCATGACTCTCTCCTGCTTCAGTCCCCTGAGTGAGGGAATGACAGGTGCACATCACCACATCTGGTGCGAACAGTGTGGGTTTTAAAATGCCCCTGTATAGACACACACACACACACACACACACACACACACACACACACACACACACGAGAGGGCACGTGCATGCACACACCCTTAGTTCCTCCTCAGCCGGCCACTTACTGTCTGCCCCGAGGCGCGTTTGAAAGTGATGCTCATGGCGTTTTAGAATCGATGGCTTAACTGGGAGAATGAGTGGCAGGAAAGGAGATGACCCTGTGGGGAGGTGAGTGGAGGGGTACTAAAGGCTTTGTGAGGGGTGGGAGAGCCAGCCAGGAGTCAAAGGGGGGGGCGGCTCCTGGCTGGGTGGAAAGATGGTGAGTTCTCCTCACACTGCCGAGAACAGCCTGCCTCTTGGCTCCCCTGTAGGCCATTCCAACCTGGAATGCTTAGCCTTTCATTGTCTGCAGTGTCTGACTTGAGGCGTTGGGGTAGTGGTTTGAATAAGAATGGCCCCATAGGCTCTTATATTCGAATCCTTAGTCATCAGAGAGTGGAACTACTTGAGAAGGATTAGGAAGTGCGGCCTTGTTGGACACTGGCAGGGACAGGGTGGGGGGTGGGGTGGGGTGGGGTGGGGGTGTTGAGGTTTCAAAAGCCCAAGCCAGCCCCAGTGGCTTTCTCTCTTCCTGCTGCCTACGGATGTAGAACTCTCAGCTCCTTCTCTAGCACCTCATCTGCCTGAGTGTCGCCATACTCCCCTCCCTGATAAGAATGAACTAAACCTCTGAAACGGTAAGCTAGCCCTCACTAAATGCTTCCCTTTAGAAGAGTTGCCGCGGTCATGGTGTCTCTTCACAGCAACAGAAACCCTGACTAAAGACGCCTGGCCTCAGCACCAAGCCTTCTCTTTCCTGATGCCAGGTCCCTGCCCACCCACCTCTTTCTTGAGGTTTCTTGGAAGTAGAAGTGACCCCAACATTTAATTATTTCTGAGATCTTGTCCCTCCTCGTAGGGAGAGAGAGGGGAGGCTTACTCTTGAGGAGAAGTCTCAGGACCCAGAACAGTTTGGGAACTGAGGACTTCATAGAGAGCCGTAGGCTGGCTCATCCGAGCAGGGATTCTGGGCTGCAAGGGGTGGCACAGGCCGGTCATCCCAGCCCGCAGGAGACAGAGGAAGGAGGGTTGTGAGTTCTGGTCCAGCCTGGGCTGCATAGTGAGACCCTGTCTGGAAACAGAAAAATAAAACACTCAAACCAAGCAAAATAAAGAGTGGCCATTCTCCATCTCGGTCATCCCATGAATTTACATGAGGAGATGCGATGGGTACCAGCATCCAGCACACGGGCTTCTCAATCTCAAGGGTGAGGCTGACCTGGGAGTTTGGAAGAGACCTCCAGGTGGTGCTGCTGAGTCAGTACCTGTTTTTAAGCTGGATGGCACATCCAGATGTCTATCTGCGTCCGTCCTGGTTTTGAAGCTGAACGCATTATATAAGGTGCACTGTTTATTTATTTTCTTATGGCCTCTGTCTCAATTAGGGTTTCTATAGCTTCGAGGAAACACCATGACCAAAAAGCAAGTTGGGGAGGAAAGGGTTTATTTGACTTACACTTCCATATCATTGTTCATCCCCGAAGGAAGTCAGGACAAGAACTCAAGCAGGGCAGGAACCTGGAGGCACGAGCTGATGCAGAGGCCATGGAGGGGTGCTGCTCACTGGCTTGCTCAGCCTGCTTTCTTATAGAGCCCAGGCCTACAGCCCAGGGATGGCTGGTGGCCCTGCCCACCCTGGATGGCCTGGGATGGCTCACAGTGGGCTGGGTCCTCTCCCATTGATCAGTAATTGAGAAAATGCCTTACAGCTGGATCTCTTGGAGGCATTTCCTCAGCTGAGGCTCCTTCCTCTCTGATGACTCTAGCTTGTGTCCAGTTGACACAAAACCAGCTGATGCAGTCTCTCTATGTAGCCCAGGCTGGCCTGATCCTACCTCAGTTTCCAAAGGGCTGGGATAACAAGTGTGTGCCACCCACTGTTCTTTATGATGATGTGCCTGCCCCCAGCCTGCCCGAGACCCCATGGGGTATTAGACCCTGCAGGAAGGAGCACCATGATGCTAGAATCTTCCAACCTGAGCTATACATAGTGGAAAGACAGAAGTGATTTCTGCAAATAGTCCTCTGACCTAAGCATGGTTGTATCTCATGATAAATAAATATAATGTAATATAACTATTGAAAGAGAGACTTGGAACTTTAAATGGCTATAGCAGCTTCCTTGGTAGAAGCAGGGGGCATATGCTTGGATATGGGCATAAGAGCACGCGCGCGCGCGCGCACGCACACACACACACACACACACACACACACACACACACACACACACACTCTACACTCCAAATAAAGTAGGTATCATGGGGGAGGACCTTTCGATGTAGACCTGGTGTTATAAGCCCATGATGATCTAACCATGGGGGAGGGATTTTATTGTCACTTACACACAGCACCCATGGGTGTCTTTCAAATAGGCTGGAACACAAACCTCCCAGCCCTGCCCAGCCAGAGGGCCTCAGGGCCTACAGGAAGGCCACTCACCATGGCTGACCCTGGGTCACCCTGGCAGCTCTACCCTTGACAGCCCCTTCTGAGAGACTGCCTCTTGGTTAAGGTCATTCCTAGTGAGGTCTGCATGGTAGGCACAGCACCCTGAGTATTTGCTAGCTGCTGCTGCCTCCGGCGTGGACATCTCTTTCTGCTCATCTTCTTCACACCCTGCATCTCTCCCCTGGGGTGGATTTCATTCATTCATGTCCTCAAAGCTCCTTCAAGCATAGGCTCTGTGGCTCTGGGGGATCTGCCTCTCAGGGTGCTTGGCCATCCCTGCCCTGTGGACCCTGAGTGTGACCACCTGGTGTTCTTGGTAAAGGAGGTGAGACAGCAGCTGGGAGGCAGGTCCCGCTGCCCTCTCCACAAGCCTCCTTGTGCTCCATACTCCATTCTAGAATATTCTGGTCTGGAGCCATGAGAGAAGTGAGGGGGCAGAGACAGAAGTGAGGCCAAGCCAAGCCTCTACTAGGAAGGTGTCCTGCGGAACTCCCTCCAAGGCTTCCTGGGACAAACTCACGGGTCCCCTGCATCTCCCTCCTCCATGGCCCACCTCGGGCCATGAGACTTGTGTGGTGACTGCACTGTGTCCATAGTCACAATGGCCTCTGGGCAGCCTCCTAGAAAGCCCTGCTTGGCTTCTGGGGTCCAGGGAGGGCATACTCATGCCTGGCCCCACCAGCCAAATGCCTGCTGGTCACCGAGCACTATAGAAGCACAAGTTACAAGTCTTCAGCCCCTCTCCCCCCCAGGAAGCCCATGGAGGGGGCCAGGACAGATCCAGAGAGCATCTTCCTCTAGGAGACAAGAGGGGACCCTCCAGCCCAGTGGAGCTGACAGAGGAAGGCAGGGTTCTCCCCTCTCCAGAGGACGGTGTTATCAAAGAGGGAATTTGAATAAGGAGTAGCAGTGCCCCACCTCCACCCCACGGTTTCCAGGCGACACAGTGTCTGTTGTGGTTCGCTGTCATACAAACCCTTTCCCCGTAAGACAGCGGGTCCCACAGGGACGAGGGGCGAGGTGGAATATTTTATCAGCCGTGTACATGTGTAAGAAAAAACAGGCCTGAAAAGCCAAGCCTCGTTCTCCTGAAAAGGGGGAAGGCGGGAGGGGTGGTGGGCTGGAAGGGAATTTATTTCCACCCCAGGTACTGGCTCCCACACTGAGAAGTGTCACCAGGGAAGATGGCCACTTGGAGGCTGTCTGGGAACAAGGGTTAAAAGGCATTTTGGGGTATATAATATATACATGTATATATATGTATATATATTCATATATAAAAGGTGAAAAGGGAAAGTGAACATTTCAAAGCAGAGGCTGGGTGTGGTGGTATGTTCCTGCAACCCCAGCTTTAGGGAAGCTGACGCAGGAGAATTGCCACAAGTTCAAGGCCAGCCTGACCTACAAAGGGAGTTCCAAGGCTAGTCAAGAATACAAAGTAAGACCTTGTTGAGAGAGAGAGAGAGAGAGAGAGAGAGAGAGAGAGAGAGAGAGAGAGAGAGAGAGAGATTTAAAAGAAAAGAAAGAGCAGAAGGAAGGGAGGGAGGAAGGAATGAGAAAGAAAGATTTGAAAGCCACCCAATATTGGGAGAGAGACTTCCGAGACAGGCCATTTTCTCCATCATTTAATATTGCTTGTGTTTGGTCTGTGCAGAGCCTGACCATGTAGCCCAGGCTGTCTTTGAACACTCCTCTCGTTTCAGCCTCCCAAGTGCCGAGACAATGGGCGTGCACCATTGAACCCCATCTTCACGTGAAGACTTCCAGGTCTTGGGGCTCCTGGATGAGGGAGTCTAAGTGGGGGAGGCCTGGCTTCCGCTGGGTGGCGGACCTGAGTCCATCCTGTAACCCAGGGGACAATGATCTAAGAAGTGTGGCCTCCCTTGGGGTTAGAGAAAGCAGGGTTGGCCTCAGGGTCACTGCGGGAGAACAAGTCGGTAGGTTGTGCCACCCGCTTAGCTGGGCACCATCCTCCAAGGGCCTCAAGAACTAGCGAAGAGGTCACCTTGAGAAACGCTTGCTCTGCTGGCTTGTCCTGTGAAGGTGACCACCCTCCAGGTTGCCACCTGCCGAATGGTGAGCAGAGCGGCCACTCACACAGTCACGCCGTGTGTCCCCAAGGAGCCTGGTCCATCGCCACCCTGCCCGTTAGGCTAGCCAGGCTGGGTAGGAGGAGACAGGAGCTCATAGCATGGTTACAGATCAGATCTGGGAGGCCGGAGGGTCGCCACACACCCCTCACTGATCTGGGCATTCTCGGGGTGAGCCCCCTACCCATCTAGGAGCTGATGAGAGCTAAGGAAAAAAAATAAGTGAAGTCAGGAGGGTAGGAGGAGAGAAGGGAGGAGTGTGGAACCCATCTGGGCCAGGCTGCACGTTGAAATTGCCCCGCATTAAAAATTCAGCGGCCAGAGAAGTTTCCAGGGATTTGTAGTAATTAGATGACAGAATGCTGGCGAACCTCAGGCTTGCCAAAGATGTTACTCAGGGGTCAAAGACTCCACACTTTCGGCGGGGTAATTTGTAAGTGTCAATCACTCGCAGCCATTGGAGAGAAGCCGATCTGAGGGTTGCATTCTAACGAAGCTACTGCAGCCAGACCCAGGCCTGTGACACTTGCTCAGGGCCCACAGTGGCGGCTGCCCTGCGGGGACTCAAACCCAGGCCTCCAACTTCTGAGTTTCCCTCCTTGGTGGAGAGATTCCTGCCAAGCTGGTACCACCCGAGGGTGAGGCACAAGATCTTGGCGTCTGGATCAGGGTGGCCACTTGGTGTCAAGGATATATATATAGCTCTGCACCTGTGAGCTGTGTGACAGTCTTCAGGCCTCAGTGTTCCCATCTTTGAAGTCGGGGCAAGAGGTACATGATGAAGAAACACCTCCCCACACACATCCATCCACTCCCCATCTGTGCACCTGGGTTGGGCACCATGGTGTCAGTAGTGACCATGAGAGCAGACGCTGTCTTTATGGGACGTGAGAGAGGAGGAAGAATGGACAGTAAATTACAGTATGTGTGAGGTTGGTAGGTGCTCAGAGACAGTGACCCAGTTGGAGTTATGGGGTGTGGGGACCTTGCTTCCCATTCTGCAGGGTGGGATTCCCTTGGAGGCACATTGGAGCGAAAGGTCTTTGACAGATGGACAGTGAGGCTAAGTTCAAGCTGTGTGTGTGTGGGGGGGAGGAGGGGGACCATCAAGATGACCCAATGGCTAGGACGGAGTGGAGAACCAGGCTGAGTGGGGCTCAGTGACAGAGCATGGGTCTGTCAGCCAGGAGGCCCTGGGTTCCATCCTCAGCATGCTAGGAGGCTGGAGGATGAGGGCCGGGGCTGGCAGGGATGGTGTAGACTGAGTGTCTTTGAGAATGAGAGATTCCAAGAGACAGGACCTGTCGAAGCCTAGCTTGGATGCCCGGGCCAACGCTACGAGCCCTGAGTGGAGCGAGATGTGGGTGGCAGAGGAATTATTCCACTGTGATCTGACTGGTCCAGCAGGTGTAAGCCAGCAGAGGCAGGAACGCTCTCTGGCTATACCAGTCCACCGTGAAGCTACAAAGGGACCTGGAGAGACCAAATGAAAAGTCAGTGCTGTCTGTCACTCCCTCACACCTGACACAGCATCTTCGAGAAAGAGCACTGGATGTGGAGTCCAGCAGATCCGACTCTGCCCTTCCTAAGCTGTGTGACCCTGAGCAAAGCTATATACCTCTCTGAGCCTATGAACATCACTGAAGAGTCAAGGACAGGTAGGCTGTGGGCATCAAGGCCTCTGGGTCACAGGGTCACAGGGTCAGCCTCAGCGGGTTACCTGAGCGTCCCAACAAAACAAGAATTAGGAGACCAAATTCGAGTTTAGAAAAATGAACCAAAATGCTTTCAAAGACAAGGGACCAGGGCCCATGTTTCTGGCCGGTGTCTCACTGGGCAACGTGGCTGTTCTCCAGCGGGCTCCATGGTCTGCTATATCGAGGGATTTAGTGGCTTCATCCTGTCTCTGGGGACAAGTCAGGGTGAACCCCTGTAAATTCCTCTCCCTCAACCCTTCCTGACTGTTCAGCCATTTGTCCTGGGGGAGGGGCGGGGCAGAGAGAGATGGGGGCGGGGAGGTGGCTTGATTACCTCTTCCCCAGGCTTGGGTCTCCATCCCAGTCTCTGCTGTGGGTCCAGCCAGGCCGAGAAACCACTCAAGGGGAAAATGAGAAACTGCGGGGTTTCACGGGTGGCAGCGGCCAGGCCTGCCGAGCAAGGCCTCTCCAGCTGCTAGCCTCAGTGGATGGACAGACAGACACGGGGATGGGGGGGGGGACCAGAGACTTCAGACTAGAGGCAGGTGCTTGCTGTCCCCACCATATTCCCAAGGCACCGAGGCCACAGGTTCATTGCAGGTGCAGATAAAAGCAGGCCGCGGTAGCCAGCTGGGCACTGATGGTTCCTTTAGTGAGCGCCTGCTGTATTCCTGTGGGTCCCCGAGACGCTTCATCTTTGTCTGTACTCATAGAACCCAAAGAGGTCAGTGTCTCGACTATCCCACATCAGTGAGGCCATCATGCACGGCCCCATGGGAAAGCCTTGCCCTGCAGCGTCCTCCCCTTGCCCCGACCTCCAGCGTGTCTCCCAGCCCAATGCAATGGTTTCACTTTGAGAAAGTCCGTCTCCCCGCGCCCACTGGAACACGGCGGGGACTTTGCTTTCTGTCTCCTCTACGCTGCGTCTCAGAGCTGGGTAGCTTTCAGGACACGTGGGTCACATCCATAAATCTCCCGTTTTTTGAGCCTGCTTTGGTTCCCACCATCCTCTGTGAGGACTCACGGGTGGGACACACATGCTGCTGCTGGAGATAGCTTTCATCCCAGCAATGAGGGGCTGGGGCCCCGACACAGACCGCACCCTGATAGATGAAAAAGTCAGTCCGTCATTTCTGCCTAGCGAAGCCATAACCTTCCCTGTGTGCACTGGGAAAGAAGGTTCCAGCTCCTAGAGCCTCGCCCCTGCTTTCCCAAATGGGCAGGGTAGCATTCCTGGGTCTGTAACATGCCAGACGGAGGCTGTCTTGGGGGGGGGCGGGGAAGTACATAGTGGAAAATGTAACTGCTCTGTCTGCTTCCAACTCCGGCTCACTTGTGAGCAGTGTGGTCTGGGGCAAGTCCCCTAGCCTCTCTGTTTTCTGATTCATCACTGGAGCTGAGGATAAAACAATGTATGGTGCCTACCTCATGGGGTGCTGTTTATGAAAAGGGTTGACATGTATGTACACAGTGATGACGTCACGTAAGGGTGTGGAAGAGCCTTGTCTCTAGTGGGAGAGGTGGAGGGAGGTGGCGTCATCCAGTGCGTATGATGTGCCGGGGGCTTTAGATGTCTCATCCTCATGTCTGGAGCCTGCCCTACACATGGGGACTTGGCTCAGAGAGGTTTGGTGACTCACATAACTTGGTGGCTTACCCCATTCAGGTTCACTCAGTGGGTCTAGGGGGAGGTGTTTCTGGCCCCATTTACATCATAAGAAACTGAGGCACATGATAACCCAGTAACTTTCCTAGGGTCAGAGTTTTGTAAGCAACAGGGCTAAACCTCTAGTGAATCAGATCCCGGAGTCTCCAAGGGTCCTGGTTTTGGTGAGAACCTGGGGTTCCAGGGTCACAGGAAGTGCTCAGAGCAGTTTGAGGGTGGGTAACCCTCAGGGACCTGGGATCTGAAAGCACCCTCCCACGGTCCTGCCCTCCTCTCTTGGTGAAGGTCCTGCCTGCTGGAATGGCCTGCCCAGATGACCCACCCACCTCTTTGTCAGGGACACAAGTGGATGCCATAACTGTGGCCAGGGGCCTTGGAGTCAGTGGCCCTGGCTTTCAGTTACGGCAGAGGTGACCTGGGGAATCTCCCCCATGACTGATGCTAGCTGGATGCTGGGAGCATGGCCCTGGTTCAGTCTCCAAAATACACCACACACACACACCACACACACACACACAC
>CABHPR010144841.1:39907-66441 GCA_902168415.1 Peromyscus melanophrys | reverse complement strand
TGTCTGAACATGAACTAGGTAAATAATCAGGGCTCAAGTTGTTTGCCACAGGAAAGTTTTCTCAGGTATAAAACTTATCTATACATTATATTCACTTAATAGATAGTTATTAAGTAACACACCTGCGGAATACAAAGAACATGGCGTTCTGATCCTGGGTAGTTTTCAGCTTGTCATTTGGCGAGGTGTAGCTCCGATTAATTAATCTTTCTACATTCAGCTGTGGCTTCTCACAGGTCACGGAAGCTTAGAATCTAAAGTCGGTTCTTGGGAAGTGTTTGTTTGTTAGTTTGTTTGTTTTTAAGGCCTGATGAAGAAAAGAGTTCCTGACAAGAGCAAAGGAGGTGAAATTCAACCCATAGTGAACATCACATTTCACAAGTTAACCTGCGGCACGGGGGTGTGAGCAGAGGTCTATCTATTTTGCGAATGTGTCATCTTCTGACACTAACTGACTTGCACTGCCCTCTGGACATTTTTAGCAGACGCAAAGGAGGACCACAATTATTTTACCTCATGGTTGCCTGGGATCTCTCATCATGGCCCACTTCGTGCCTACTACACCTTCCACAACCATTACCAAGTGACAGCAATGCTTTTTCTTCTTTCTCGATTTTTCTGTGGTAAGTGTTACCATAGAAAACTGTTTCAATGTAATTTTTCATCTTAGTTAGAAAATTTTGTCACATGTTCTTTTCTATTCCATGTTGTAAAGATTCTAAGTCGGGTGTGATGTAATTATCTGGCTAAAGTGTTTTGTAGCAAGTAGAGCATCTGCTTATATACGTTGTCATTTACAGCAAGTTTAGAAAAATGATGGGGGTTCTTGGAATGATATAAAACACATTATAATTTTATTTCGTTAGGACAGAAGGAAATAAGTTACAGGTCAGGGTTTCCATGCAGGGCTTCTGAATTTTAGAAATTCTTTCCTGATTTTCAGAGGAGAAACCAGGATTCATGAGTGTTAGATGACACAAAGGTAACAACTGGGTTCTAATTTTATGAAACTAACTTCAAAAAGACTTGGAGCATCTGTGGGCACGAGCACAAATGTTCCAGGAACTGGGAGCCGTTACACCATGGTACTGATGTGAAGACAGGAGTACTGAGGCAGACTACACCTGGAAAATTAGAGCTAAGGACCCTGGGTTCCAAGGTAAGGGGGAGAGAATTTGCTGATAAATAATGGAGCATTAGTGATGTCTCTTTGAACGAGTAATCTAAAAAGCTTGCTTGGGTGGTGTAAGAAGAATGTCAAACTATCCAAAATTCGGACCTGAAACTGGGGAGTACAGATAAATATAGGAAATGAAGAGAGGGTAAAATAGCAATAAGGATGTCTGAAAAACTCATAAGAAGCCATACTACCTAAAAGCACATAACACAAGTAAATTGGTATATAAATGCACACACACACACACACACACACACACACACACACACACACACACACCTCAATTAGTAAGAAAAAGAGGCCATGAATTTGAAAGAGTATATGAGAGGGTTGAAGGGAACAAAGGGAAAGAGGAGATGTTATAACTATAATCTCAAAAACTGAGAGAATTAACAAAAAAAAATCTAGATAAAACTTAAGTGTAGCTTCTGTGAAATAAAAAGGAATTAAAAGATACAGTTAAAATCCTCAGGTGCCCCCTACTGGTAAGAAAAGGGGATACAAGAGGAAAAGAATATTTCATCACTATTTCTATGCAGCTATGATAAAGCAAAGGAAGAGATATGCTTACTCGAAATGAAATGATCTTCAAAATATATTCAAGCAATGTTATTCAATGATTGGGAGTGCTATTCCCTACACCATGGCCAGCATGCAATAAAAATTCAGGTAGAAGGCTGAGAATGAAAAACAAAATCTTTTCTAATGTTTAAAGAAGAGTCAGGATCTGAAGGAAGGAAAATAAGAGTATAAAGCTTCCTTTAAAACATCTTAAAATTTTACAAATGGTATTGAAATACTTAGTATCTTTTCACTTCAATTAGCTCTCACAATAAACCTGAATAAGTCTGTAGTTCCAGTGCATTGCCTAGACACAGGAAGCAAACTCCAGAGGCTGCATGAAGAGTCAATCAGTGCTCTCCCAAAGACAAGCCCACATTCCTTACAACTCTCAAATCCAGCTGCTAATTTTGGCAAGACAGTGACTCCTCCAGATGATGAGTGAGCAGTGAAGAGGATCCTCAGTTTCCCTACATGTGATCAGAGGGCTATGACCAGGCACCAAAATAAAAAGGAACTGAACAGAAAACAACCACAAGACAGAGGGCTGGTTTCCTCCTCCTGCAGCCCAGGGTGAGACACAGCCCTGAGAGGCAGTCATGGAGAACAGTAGGGCCCACTCATAATAAGCCTGAAGCTTCAGGAAATGGAGTCCAGCTCAGACAGCAAGGATCACATGGAAATCCATCCTCAGGGAAGGGAAGCCGAGAGCGTAAGCTGAAAATAACCCTAGCGCTGGATAGCCCAAAGCTGAAAGGGCCATGCTGGAGGGATCACAATATCTGATCTCAAGTGCTGTGGATATCGCTCTGTATGCTGTGAGTGTGTTGCTCTGATTGGTTAATAAATAAAGTGCTGATTGGCTAGTAGCCAGGCAGGAAATATAGGCGGGATAAGCAGAGAAGAGAATTCTGGGAAGAGGAAGGCTGAGTCAGGAGTCGCCAGCCAGACACAGAGAAAGCAAGATGTGAAGGCAAAACAGAAAAGGTACCAAGCCACATGCCTAAACATAAATAAGAATTATGGGTTAATTTAAGATGTAAGATCTAGCTAGCAAGAAGCCCGAGCCATTGGGCCATACAGTTTTAATTAGTATAAGCCTCTGTGTGCTTATTTGTGTCTGAACAGTGTGGGCCCAGGCGGGACTGGAGAAAACTCCAGCTACAAATGGCGCCCAATGGCTTGAGTTTCCACGAATCAATTTAAAGTAGACCAAAGTCCTTAATACAAGACCTCAAACTTTGGAGCTGCTGTAAAACATGAGTAAAATACTCCACAACACAGACACAGCAGGGACTTTCTGGGAAAGACTCCGATAGTCCAGGCGTCAGTCCCAAGAACTGGCCAATGAGATTTTGTGAAATTAAATCTTGTGCCCAGAAATGAGATAACCACCAAAGTAAAGAGAAGAGGAGGAGGAGGAGGAGGAGGAGAAGGAAAAGAAGTTGCCACTTAGACATCAGACAGAAGATTAAATAGCCACAATATACAAAGAACTACAAAGATGAACTACTAGGGCTGCTGGGGTAGCTCGGTGAGTGAGGTGGGTGCCAGCAAGGCTGACGATCTGAATTGGATCCACTGGATCCCTGCAGTGGAAGGAAGAACCAACTCCAGCAAGTTGTTCTCTGATCTTCACATGCCAAGGCTAAGAGCTCGGGGAAAAAAAGAAACGTTTTCAAATATTCATAATTAGATGCATTTGTTAGGGTGCTTATTACCATGTTGTCTAAAAATAAAATTAAATCATACTGCACATGATGAACAGTGTGGTCATTACAGATTTTCCCTAAACCAGAAACTAACAGGGAATCTTAAAGGAGATTAATACTGTTTTCTGCTGTCCAGGAAACAGTAATTGTTAGGTTATTTAAAGTTCCCTCTCTACTTTGGGAGGATGTTTGTTGTTCGAATTTCTAAAGGTCTTATAAAAAAAAAACAAAACCCTGAGCCAGATATTGGGGTGAACGCTGAAAGATCAGAGAAGCAGAACAAGTCACAGCTAACTTCACCTCACCAACTCCTCAGCCATCCTGTTTCTGTGAATCCTCAGACTGAAAGCCTCTGAGTCCTCACCTGAAAGGCCTCAGCCAAAAAGAGCCTTTAGTTCTTGTCTCCTCACTCCTTATATACCTTTTTCCGCCCTGCCATATTACTTCTTGTGATTAAAGGCACGTGTGCTTCCCAAGCAAAGGCATGAGATCTCAAGTACTGGGATTAGAGGTGTGTGCCACCATTGCCTGGCTCTGTTTCTCTCCTAGACTGAGTCAATCTCATGTAGTCCAGGGTGGCTTTGAACTCATAGAGATCCAGATGGATCTCTGCCTCCTGAGTGCTAGGATTAAAGGTGTGTGCCACCACTGCCTGACCTCTATGTCTAACCTAGTGGCTGGCTCTGTCCTCTGATCCTCAGGCAAGCTTTATTAGGATATGCAATGTATCACCATAGATGCTGTATATAGTAAAATGCAGTTTACTTTACCAGAGTGCATATATTATTGCACAACTAATATGGCTACTTAGCGAGTATTTCTGAGTTACAGATTATGATTTTTATTCTTCCTATACCATTATTTTACTTTTACTTTTTAATTAAAAGTATAATGACATCATTTCTCCCCTTCCCTTTACTCCCTCTAACTCCTTCCATGCCCCCCACTTCCTCTCAAATTTCATGGCTTCTTCTTCTTCTTTGCTATTGCTACATACATATACATAAATATATACATACAATCTGCTGAGTTACTGTTACATATAACACATAAATCCAGCCTGTGGAGTCTGTTCAGAGTTGCTTGTACCACTGAAATTGTATAACCAATTAATGTTCTCGTCTTTGGGGAATATTGATTCCACCTCTCTTGGCAGCCACTAATTACCTGTAGGTCTTCATCTAGGTTTAGAGCCTTATGACATTTCCCCCATCCCTGTTGCTATATCAGGTCATGTTGTCATTGTTCAGGTCTTGTTTAGGTAACCACATTGTTGAGGTTTCAATAGGTGCAGATTCCTTGTCATATGCAGGAGACACCATGGCACGACAGACATTCTTGTCCTCTGTCTCTTACAATCCCCTCCTCCATCTCCTCCATGTTGCTTGAGCCTTAGATGCAAGAGCTCTGTTGTAGATGTATCCATTGAGCACCCCACAATCAGTTCCTCTCTATATTTTGATCAGATCTTGCTTTCTGTAATGGTCTCTGACTGTTGCAAAGAGAAGCTTCTTTGATGAGGAGTGAGAACTACACTTACCTGTGGGTAGAGGGATAAATATTTAGTATGCAGTTAAATATTTATGATTTATGAAATGAAGGCTGAGGGTTCTCTTCCAAGATCCATGACATGATTAGCACCAGGTAGTTGGCTAGGTTTCCAGCACCAGGAATGACATCTGTGCTGTTGAGCAGCCTGAAGTACAATTAGGCAACTGTTGGTTACCTCAAAGATATGAGAGCCACTATTGGACCTTTAGGGATATTTTGACATATTGGTCATTGTTGTGATTCATAGAAGTCACTGATGGGTACAGTTATTGGTTGTTTCCTTCCCTTGGCAACTTACATAATGCCTCCCAGAGCTGTGAAAGCTAGTCCTCAGAGAGGAGACTTTCAGGTCAGTTCCAGCTTGATTCCTTTTTCTGAGGTGCCTGGTGTCTTCAGAAATATAGACTTACCTTCAACCTTTGGAAGGCAACCAAAGGCAACTGCAATAGCCGATGTCGTTTTGAGAGTCTCTTGGACTCCTCTGACCAACACCTTCAAAGAGGCTTTCTCATGTCTGGTGGGTGTTAAGAGTTTTTGTTAGATGGTCCAATTGCTCTTGTAGGGAGCATTGTGGGCCAAGTGTCGGCCAAATCCATCTAAATTATATACATTTATATATGTAAACTTGTATTATTATATGTAATTTTAGCTAAATAAGAGTAACATGACTCCTTATGGCTGTTTCAAAAATCCATTTCGTTACTTTTGATCCTCTCTCCTTCCCTCTCTTTCTGTATCCCTCTGTTTCTGTATGAACCTCCCTCCCCAACTCAAACAAAGGATTCTCATTCCTGGTACTGAGGTTTTTGTCAGATAGTCTATGACTCTTGCAGGGAGGGTGTTATCACCCCAAGTGGCATAACTTCATTGAAGTGTGTGCATGTGTGTGTGTGTGTGTGTGTGTGTGTGTGTCTAGCTGTAAGTAAATAGAAAATGATGATGCTCTACAGTCTTTTCAAACATAAATAGTGTTATTTTCCTTCCTCCTTACTTTTCTTTTGTATTGACCTCCCTTCCTCCTGACCAGTTAACACTTCCACCATTTTTCCCATTTTCCATTTCAGATTGTGTGTATCCTGCTCTAGCCCTCTCTAACTTGCCTCCCTCACAGTCCTGTGTCACTTTCCTGGTTTAATAGTTGAAATAGTCACTCACAGTATGACCATAGGTCAACCTGATTTACACAGTTCCTAGGTTGTGGTGTTACCTCTCAGGTGACTCAAGGCTGTGTCAAATTAGCAATTAAGATTAACCATGACAATGAGTTTGAGGCCAGCCTGGGCCACTTAAGACCCTTTTTTCAAATCTCTATTGCTGTTTAGTGTAGTGTTCTGTACTATGGCCCCTGGCTTCCTACCGTAAGTCTATAGTGTGGTAAGCAGCCAAGAATGTGCACACAGCAGATGTCCAGAGAAAATTTTGAAGTCTTGCTTTTTTGTTGGATTTTGTTGAATTTTGACTAGTAGGGAATCCTAGACTGCTTCAGATGGTGTAGTATTTGTATACCAAGTGATGTACAAGAGTGTCCCGGAGCTTACATAAGATAGAATTCATGGCTTTGTGAAAGTCTCACAAAGGGGAATTGTATCACTGCACAATCCCCTCAGATGGTTCTATAGTTGGCACCAGAAACCACCAGTGGGATTTCAGTTCCTGTTTGCTACTTTTTCTAGACTGTTAAAAGCATACAGCTATTTAGTATGATACACTGAATATGTTTATGACTCAATAAATTTTGATAGCTAGTATTCTAACATGTTGGGTGTATTTCTATATCCTATTGGGAAGCATTTGGAATCATTGATGATCATGAACAAACTCACTATAAACACACAAAGAGATGTGGGATGCACTGAAAAGAGTATCTAAGCAGTGTCTAAAGTAATACTCACAGCATTGGATATAGATTTCAGGAAAAAAAAGTCTAAAAATTAACCATCTAAGCTTCCAAGTTAGGAAATAGAAAAAAAATAAAATAAATCTAAAGGAAGACTATAAATTAGACTGTAAGTCAGTGGATGTGAAAAAAATGCAGACTGGGTATAGGGCTTACTGAGTCACATACTTGCTTTTCTGTTGTGAGAACCTGTGTTCAAGTCCACAGAATGCAGGTAAACCTGGGTACAGAAGAGCATGTCTGTAATCCCAGTGCCTACAGCAAAATTTCAGACAGAGAAAGGAAAATTCCTGGACTCTCACAAACGAGCTAACCCAAGGTTGTCCTCTCTCTGTATATATGCCATTGAACATGCATGCAATAGACACAGATGTTCACACACACACACACACACACACACACACACACACACACACACACACCAAAAATCTGATTCTTTGAAAAAATTAATAAAATCAATAAATCTATTGGTTGCTTCATTTTTCTTAGCCAGACTAAATAAATGAGTGAGAAAGGGGGACAGGAAAAGACAGAAATCACATAATCACACCCTGTGGATATTGAAAGGGTAAGAGAAACATTATAAACAACTCTATGCCCATACATAGGTAGCCTATGAAGTGTCCCAGTTCCTTAGAAGACATATATGCCAAAGTTCATATAAAAAATACTGAAAAAAAAAAAGAACAGAAATTAAAACATGGTATTACATTCCTGTAGTCTCAGCACACAGCAGGAGAGGAAGGTAATCATATGTTTGAGCCCTGGACTATATTAGAAGCCCAGGTCTGTGGTGATGTATTGTGTCCCCCCAAATACTGTGTCTCCCAATAAAATTTACTTGAGGATCAGAGGAAAAAGCCAGCCACTATATTAGCATAGCAGTCAGACAATGGTAGCACACACCTTTAATCCTATCACTTGGGAGGCAGGGATCTGTCTGGATCTCTGTGAGTTCAAGGCCACACTGGGGAACAGAGCTAAGCATGGTGACACACGCCTTTAATCCCAGCAATAACCATAGAGGTCTGGAGGTCTGTACGGACAGATAGGAAGTGACAGAGCTGGGAAGAAAGAGGAAGTGATGTAGCTGGGCTGAGAGAGCAAATGAGTGAGCAGAACAGAAAGAAATATAAGTATGGGTATATAGGAAGTAGCTCTTTTTTGGAGAATGAGGTGTCGGTGAGGTGAGGTTAACTTGTGGCTTTTCCTATTCCTTGGATCTCTCTCAGGCTTTAACCCCAATTTCTGGCTCTGAGTTTTTATTTAATAAGACCTTTTAAGATTCGTCAACATAGGTCTCAACAAAATTCAATCAATAACTTTATAAAACAGAAGTACGGCTGGGTGGTGGTGGCACACTCCTTTAATCCCAGCACTAGGGAGGCAGAGCCAGGCGGATCTCTGTGAATTCAAGGCCAGCCTGGTCTACAGAGCAAGATCCAGGACAGGCACCAAAACAACACAGAGAAACTCTGTCTCAAAAGAAGAAGGAGAAGGAGAAGAAGGAGGAGGAGGAGGAGAAGAGAAGGAGGAGGAGGAGGAGGAGGAGAAGAAGAAATACAAGGCTGGACTTTATCCAGTGGTGAATTCTCTCAAAGATTTAATGAAGAAATTATATTTATTTTCTATAGTTTCTTTTAGAATAGAAAAGCAGACAGAATGTTTCCTGCTTCATTCTATAATCCAGCATTTTCCAAAACCCTGCAATGGCATTTCAAGAAAAGCAAATTATAGACCAATATGTCTCATGAATATTGATGTGAAAGTCCTCAGTAAAATATTGTCAAGCTGAAGCCAACAATGTATAAAAGAAATATATATTACAACTGAATAGAATTTATTCCAAGTACAAGACTGGCTCAACAATCAAAACTAACTGATACATCCATCATATCAACAGGTCAAATAAAAAAAATCTCATAATCATAGCTTATTCGGGAAAAGGATTTGTGCTGTGGAATAATCCTCTTGTACATTGTAAAGATTTGTCACTCAAATTGGTTTAATAAAATGCTGATTGGCCAGTAGCCAGGCAGGAATATAGGCTGGGTGACTGAACTAAGGATGATGAGAAGGAGAAGGGTAGATCAGTAGTCACCAGCCAGATCAGAGGAAGCAGGAGGTGAATGTGCCATACTAATAAAGGTACTGCCACGTGGCAAGGCGTAAATGGAAATATGGGTTAATTTAAGTGTAAGAGTTAGCTAGTAATAAGCCTTTGTTATTGACCAAGGATTTATAATTCATATAAGCCTCTGTGTGTTTATTTAGGACTAGATGGTCCAGACAGGAAACATCTGTTTACAGATTTGAAAACACCATCACCCATTTATGATTTCTAAAAGTAAGTGTCTCAGTAAACTGGCATGGGAAAGAATAGTATTCACAGAAACACACACATGTGCAAGCACACACACACACACACACACACACACACACACACACACACGGTCAACATTATACTTTAACATGCACACCTTCTGCACAACACAGACAGACATGTTTGTGTCTTCACACAATGTCAGAATTTACTGAATTCATAAGCTGTTCATCACCAAAGGAAGCCAGGCAAGAGCTCAAACAGGACAGGAACCGAGAAGCAGGAATTGATGCAGAGGCCATGAAGAGGTGCTGCTTCCTGGCTTGCTCCTCGTGGCTTACTCAACCTGTTATCTGATAGAATCACCAGCCTCAGGGTGGCACCACCCACCAGGAGCTGGGCCCTCCCCCATCAATCTCTAAGAAAATGTCCTAAAGCTGGATCTTCTGGAGGCATTTTCTCAGTTGCTGTTTCCTCCTTTCAGATGACTATGACTTGTGCCAACTCAACATACAACTAGCTAGGACACACCACAATAACCAGCATGGCAAAATTGTACCTAAAAGTGCAATAGTGGCTCTCACATCTTGTAGGTAACCAACAGCTGACTAATCTGATGTAAGGCCTGTTCAACAGGAAGAATATCATTCCTAGTGCTGGAAACCTAGCCAATTACCTGGTGCTAATCAGGTCCTGAATCTTCCAGGAGAACCTTCAACCATCACTTCACTAAACCAGCATGGTTCCTAACTGCATTCTAAATATTTATCCTTCTACCCACGTGTAAGTATCGTTCTCACCCTTCAAAAAGAAACTCTTTTTGCAGCGGACGGAGACCATTACAGAAAATGACAGCCAATCAGAATCCAGAGAACAAGTGATTGTGTGGGACACCAAAGGTGAGAAGGTGGAAAGGATGTAAAATGCAGATGAGAGGCAGAAGGGCTGCAAGGGGCTTCCTGTCTTCTGAGCATGGCACAACCATTGCAGTTATGAGCTGACAGCAGCTGCAGGTGCCTTCACTACGTTTATATAAACTCATGTGGTACTTTATTACTGCTGTGTTTCTCCCTTTTTTCCAATGAGAGGATCATGATCAAATTACTTTATTAAAAATCCTTACTATATAGACAAAACTCAGGTTCATCCCATTTGTACATGTCCTATGAGCACTCAACAAGTCATAAGCAAATTCCCTTCACCCCTTAGCTGTCTGATTTTAGGAACAACTTAGCGCTTTTGTTCGTAATAAATGTGTTTTACATTCCAGTTCCCTTTAGAAGAATGTTGACAAACTGATTGTAGTGTGCTATATGGATATCAAAGAACAGCAAATAAAGAAGACAAATACTTTCAAATTTCTTCTTAATCCTTTTTTTGCTGTTTTAATTCTGGAATGTGAAGAAATCATAAGAAAACAATAATCCCTACGGTTATTCAAAAAATTCACAATTTCTCTAAATGTTATTCTAAGCATGAATGAGTTCTGCAGTCTCTTTCTGAACCTTCTCAGTCTCTTAGTATTTAGTACTTAAGTTGATGTAGTATTTTATAACTTGGTAATGGGCTAATACCACTTTTAATATAACTAAAGTCCTTAGCAATAAGAGAAGATAAACTTGTAGAGAGAGAGAGAGAGAGACGACGAGAGAGATAGCAGACAGCTGCATTTTCCCATGATAATACAACACCCAACAATTTAAAGTTCTGATCCTAGAGCAATATAAGAACTGAGAACCAGGGCCATCTGTGAAGCTGCAGCAGTAACATGTGGCTCAGGAAAACCTTTGTACTCACCCATTTCTAATTTTGCATTTGGTAATGTCCTGTCAATAATTTAAAATTACAAAGTTGGAATGGTTCAACCACAGATGTTGCCAAAGGCTACAGATCTGCATGCACCCTTTGTCCTCTCAAGTGTGGTAAGCATTTCTACCACACCATTAGCTAAAGTGTTCACTTCCCAGAACAGTTAAGAATAGAGGTAGGCGTGATTGCAGAGTTTTTCAAAGCCAGTATTATGTAATGAGAGATAATAATAAACTCAGATTTTTATTCTACGGTTTGAATATTTAATTACCATCCTATCTCAAGTAATACAATCAATGTCAGATAGTAATGGATAGTAAGGACAGGAAGATAAGAATAGAGAAGATAAGACCCAATGTTGTCTAGATGACGGTACAATTATGCAGATTCATACCAATTAATGAGCTTATTTTAAGAGCATTGGTCTTCAAACTAAGACTTGAGAACTCAATCCAGGCACTTCCTGGGTCTCTCAAACTTTTATTTCATATGTTTCTCCACATTCATGAATTATCTCTGGGTTTTATACTCCACATTCATGAATTATCTCTGGGTTTTGTACTCCACTTTGAACTGAGGAGTTAAGAAAAAGACTGTCTTGCCTACAACCAAAACACGCTCACTATCTTGTCTTTTGCAAAAGTAAACGTTGATGCCCGCTTAAGAGGATTGATGAACACACTCACCCTGGCAGAATAAAGGCTCTTAGGAAATGTGTCAAGAGGACTTTATACCCCTGACACACACTTCTGCAAACAGAAGCACAGTAGATGGTAAAATTAAGATTAAAAGAAAACTTTAAAGAGGAAAGAAGTTAAACTCAAAGCCAAAGTCAACAACTTTAAATTAATCTAGCCATGTTAAGAGAAAAGTTAATTCACTCCCAAGAAACATAAAAGTTAACTAGACGGAAAACAGAAATCTTTTTTTTTTCATCCAATTACCAAAAAGTGAAGAAAAAACACAGTGATCATTTCCTCTTGTGGAAATGGAACACAAAATTAAGCCCTTTGTTTGATTAGACACTAGAGGACAATATGTCAAAGATCTTTCAAGTGTCTTATATTATGGTCACCCACAACAAGACAATCTGTATGGTAAATGAGGTGACGCATTACTTAAAAACAGTAAAAAATAGTGAGATTGTTTGGTTATTTGGATCAAATCACATACAACAAAACAAAACAAGAATAAAGAATCAAGTTTTTCTAGGTCTTTAAGAAAACCTTTTTTTTTTTTATGTTTATGGCTGTTTTGCTTGTGTGTCATCTATCTGTGCACTACATGCATGGCTGGTGCCCACAGAGGGCAGAAGAGGATGTGGGATCCCCTGGAGCTGGATTTACACATGGTTGTGAACTGCCATGGGACTTTAACTTGTGTCCTCTGGAAGAGCAAGTGCTCTTAACTGTTGAACTATCTCTCTAGCCCTAAGACAAATGTTTGAAATATCTAGCCACAATAGCTGAGTGAGAACCGGAGAAAAGCTGGGTGGTGGTGGTGGTGGTGGTAGTACATGCCTTTAATCCCAGCACTTGGGAAGCAGAGGCAGGAAGATCTCTGTGAGTTCAAGGCCACCCTGGTCTACAGAGCAAGTTCCAGGACAGGCTCAAAAGCTACATGGAGAAACCCTGTCTCAAAAAAAAAAAAAAAAAAAGAGAGAGAGAGAGAGAGAGAGAGAGAGAGAGAGAGAGAGAGAGAGAACTGAAGAAAATAAATTTTGTAGAGGAGGTGGTTAAAACATTTAAAAGCCAGTGACATCTAAAGGGTGTCTAGTATGGGAAATGCTGCAGTTAAAATGAAAATTAAAAAGAAAAAAAGACCATTTCATAATTAAAACCTCATAAATTTCTACTAAGATCAGATCAATATTTCAAGAAAACTTCTACATAATACCTGGAAATTAGATTCTGAATGAAAGATCTTTGTTTAGGGTGACATTATCCAAATAGATCACAAAGATCTCCCTCTGGATTCGACTTGTCTCCTGGTCCTTATGATCGCTATCAAAGAATGGGAATGAGATGTAGTCTGTGTAGTACAGAAGACAGGTAAAGTTTATTACAGAGTAGAGGGGGGACTCTCAAAGCTGAGAGAGGACAATGGCCAAAGGGATCATTGTACCAACCTGTGTGTTGGGTGAGCTTTACACTATTTCTAAAGTTTCTAGAAACAGTGGATTTTCTGAGAGAGAGACACTTTCTGTTTGTGTGATGGACAAATCCTTTTGGATTGAACTGACTCTCAGGAGCGAGGACAATGTCAGGTTGCCATTTGGTTAAATAGTAATCTTTTAGAGTTTTTAGACAGCTCTGAATGTCACCTCTCCACCCAGGTCCTGAGATTACTCAGATTTCATTCTTTTGAACAAAAATCATGAAATAAAGTAGGTAGATTTGGTTTAGGTTTTTTTGTTTGTTTGTTTGGTGCTTTGTTTTGTTTGACATAGATGGGAAAACAAACATAAAGACAGCCATGCTTCAACAGAAAGATTCAACCTTTCCTTGGCGTGTTTCAATGGCCTTTGCCCTGCTGCTTCCAGCTTCCTTCACCCCGGCCTGAGGTCCACAGCCTGCTTGCAGCCTCTTGTGGCTAAGGAGAGCTATTAATGTGGCCCAGCACAACATCATTCTACTTCTCTCAGTAACTTGACATTGTAGTTCTCACGTGTATACATCGTAGCTGATGTCCTGTTATGATGTCAAGAAGTTGGTCCTGCCTGGATCGGTAACAGTTCTATGTGATGTTCCTAGTTCTAAAGAGGCACTTGTAATATTTTCCCCTCTTCACCTGTCACTGGTTTTCACTTGCAAAGCCGATGTGTTTACAGAGACAAAGATGATAGGGCTTGAGAAGATAGAGCCCTATAGATCTGTCCGTCAAAGAGCATGTCTGAGGACAAAGAACTCTGCCAAATGCAAGAATATTTCAGTCTTAGCCCCACGCAACTTCTGAGACCTTTCACCTTTTGAAAATAGAGAATACTTTTATTTGAAACACAAAGTCTCTGCTACATTTTCCCAAACCCAAGCTTGAATAAAAAGATCTCCTCCAACAGTCTCTGACTTGAGAAAAACAATGACAGCATGAAATTTGCAGGCAAATGGATGGAACTAGAAAATATCATCCTGAGTGAGATAACCCAAACCCAGAAGGGCAAACATGGTATGTACTCACTCATAGGTGGATTCTAGATATAAAGCAAAGAACAATCAGACTGCAACCCACAGAACCAGGGAGGCTATATAGCAGGGGGGACCCTAGGATGACTGTGGCTTATAATGTTTGGGTTTTACTCAATCACTGGGCAAGCCTCAGTGAAACATTTCATTATTAGGATAAGAATTTGTATTATATCAAGCTGATAATAGAAAAAGTAAATAAGTAAATAAATAAATAAATAAATAAATAAATAAATAAATAAATAAATAAATAAATAAAATGAAGAATAAAAAGAACAGTCTCTGCCTCATGGTTTGCTTCAGTAGAGGTAGTGGGCCATAAGACCCCCCAGGGCACAGGCACAATCAGAGTCCCGAAGTTTCGGTTCTTGCTTTTACAAGCTGCTGGTTATGAGGGTCTGGTGCTGTGGAAAAATTCTTGTCTACACTATGACTATGTATTACTCTCATTGGTTAATAAAAAACTGACAGGCTGGTAGCTGGGCAGGAAGTTAGGCGGGAAAGCCGACCTAAGAATGATGGGAAGAAGGAGGGCAGAGTTAGAGGAGTCACCAGCCTGATGCAAAGGAAGTAAGATGAGAATATCATACTGAGAAAAGGTACGAAGCCAAGTGGCTAAACATAGATAAGAATCATGGGTTAGTTTAAGTGTAAAAGCTAGTTAGTAATAAGCTTGAGCTACTGGCTCAGCATTTATAATTTCTATTAAGCTTCTGAGTGATTATTTTAGAGTGGCTACTGGACGGGGTAGGACAGAGAACGCTTCAATTTACAGTGTGGTCTATCCGCAAAGGACTCTAAGCCTGTTACTATTTAATTTGTACCTAACAGATCATTCCTGGAGCAGACCTCTGTAATCCCATGGCACCTGAGTGCCATTGCAGTGGGGGTTGTAACCAGAACCCTCTGATTCTGTAAAATGAATTTTCACAAGGTCCCAGAAAGACGGAGGTACCCTGGTGTTTGAATTCTGTGTTGCAGGATGCTTCTGTGCACACTTGCTCTTGCCCCATGTTGCCCCTTTCTGTGACACATCATTCTTTCCTGGGTAGGCACAAGGACCAGCTGAGCATAAGAATGAGTAACCAGCAAATGAGTGCTGGGACGATGCCTGCAGCCAACACTTGCTGATCTGTTAGCTGCAAGCACTCTCAGCCAGGAGTTTGCTGATAACCTCTTGGGTAGCAAGGATGCCTGTATCCAAGTGGATGTCAACAATGGGTAACTGGATTAAGGACACCACCACTGTCTTGAATGTTTCATGCCTCCTGAATGTGAAGAATCTGCTTGTTTGGGGGCTCTTTGCTATATTTGTACAAACAAACACTCGTATGCAACTTCCTTCACCTGTGTCTAAATGTCTCCCAGGCTGCATGCTGACTTTCTCGACTAGGTTTTTGGCTATGAGATTTTTGCATAATATAGAAAACATACATGTCACCTCTAAACAATAACTAACACAACACTAGATTACTTTTTTATTGAAAAACATGTACTGATAACATATATGGCAGTAATTCTCCCAGGTGTTGGACATATGGCAATTAACAAACGTAATCACTTCCTTATCATTCCAGAGCTTTAACCTAATAGGAGCTGCATGGTGAACACTTCTTGGGTTCATGTGTGCATGGTATAAATGTGTACACATGCTTTCTTATTTTGAAGGACTGGTTCATCCGCAAGTACTCAAGCCTGCTAATATCATTAGCTACCTAACAATTGGCAGCGTAAACATGGATGGCTGTGTGTTGAACATGCTTCATTTTTTCCCCCTTATCCCTGTTTCTGCAGGGCCACAAATATGAGGTCTCAAAGTATATAAACATTAAAGATAAAGACAAAATTACAGTGTTTTCCCTGACATGTTATGTCATGGTGCTTGAAGAATATGTGGTTTCAGCACCGTCTAGATAAACATGGACACATCATTTAATCATAATTAGTCTCACATCATGTATACAATTACTCCAGTATATAAACAGATAATATGAGAAATGGATAAAGCAAAAAAAAATTTCATAGCTATCAAGGGGTTTCCATACTATTCCCATTCACAAGGAGGCAGGAGCAATACAGATTTCTTTTTTAACGTTCTTATGGCCTCAGACTAACCAACTAATGGATTTGAAAACCACATTTTCTCCTCTATGCTTACGTTTATGTTGACTTCTGTAGCAGAAGCTTCAGGTTTATCTCTTAGCTCTTCAATAGAAATGTGAGCCTTTATGGAGGTGGTGATGGAGAAACCACCCAAGGAAAAGGCCCCATCTAGCTTCATTCTGTCTCACTTTGTTTCCACTAAACACTGAAGCAGGTTAAAAAAAAATCTTATCAGTGTTACATCCACTCCGTTTTCTCAACTTACACTCCTCACACAATTTCCCTCATCCCTTATCTTCCCACTTGAATGCCCTAAGTACATTGTGCCCCGTGGTACAATTTCAGCAACAGCTGGATTTGTCACATCATTGCATAAGAATGCTAATTCTTGCTAAAGCCACATAAATAAGGATGGGTGAAGCAGGACTCTGTTTTATACATTTTGCAGCCCTAGTGTCTTAGTTTCTCTTCTCTTGCTGTGACAAAACACTGTGGCCAAGGCAACTTATAAAAGAAAGCATTTAACTGGTCTTATGGTTTCAGATGGTTAGAGCCCACAAAAGCAGAGCAAAATCATGGCAGAGGGAAGAGCTGAGAGCTCACATCTTGATCCTAAAGTAGGCAGAAAGAGAGCAGACTGGGAATAGAACATTTCTTGAAGCCTCAAAGCCCATCCCCAGTGGCAACAAGGTCACACCTCCTAATCTCTCCCAACAGTTCCACCAACTGGGGGACCAAGTTCTCAAACATATGAGCCTATGGGGGCCATTCTCAGTCAACCCACCATATGTAAATTCCAAATGAAGAGAGTCTCTGGCCTGGGAAAGAATTCTCTTTAAAGAAAGGTATTTCAGGGGCAGCGAGTTAGCTCAGCAGATGAAAGCATGTTCTATGCAACACTAATGACATGAGTTCAATCCACAGATCCCACAGTGGAAGGGGAACCAACCCCCCAAAGCTGATCTCCCACCTCCATGTACACAGTACGGCATGTGCCAACATCATGTACCCGCACACAGACACGTGTGTGTACAAATAATAACTGATTTAATATTAAAAACTTAAAAATAAAATAGAGATATTTAAAATAAAAATGTTAAAATAGGGCTGGAGAGATGGCTCAGAGGTTAAGAGCACTGGCTGATCTTCCAGAGGTCCCAAGTTCAATTCCCAGCAAACTCATGACTGCTTACACCCATCTACAATGAGATCTGGTGCCTCTTCTGGCATGTAGGTATACATGCCAAAATACCATATACATAATAAATAAATCTTTTTTAAAAAATTAATAAAATGGGCATAGACAGTCATAGAAAGAAATAAATAGATTAAAAATAATCAAGTAAAATCTTTTTTTTAAAAAGTTAAAATAACAATGACTCATGTTCTCAAACACATATGCGCTGAGCTTAACCTTATTCTTTCTCCTCTGTAAACCTGTAACTTTCTGCGAATCTCACAAATAAGACTATGAAATTTACCATCCAACGATACGCCTTAACTTTTTTGTAACCTAACATACTAAAGACTCTTTCAGACTTTGTAACCTATGGAATCATTCTATGATCTCAGTTACCCAAATGGGGAAAGGGACATAGGAGAGGAGGAAAGTTCTCTGACAACCCTTTAGACAATGCTGCTTCACCAAAACTCCACATATGGCTGCTATTATTATGACACATTGTGTGACTCTCTCTTGAGAAGTCTTCACTTGTGTCTTCGTGTCCTATCAGTTCCTAAAAGTCCCCCTCCTGATTCTTGTGCTTCAATCCGGTTAAAATCTTTTCTGAACAAATTCTACCTTTGTTTCATACTCACTTATTCTGAAATTCCTTCCCATGTCGAAGTCAAGAATTCTCACTCCACCTGGACTGAGGTCTCTGAACTCTTCAGGCTGCCATGGATTGGCAGCATTGAGCTGTATCTCCCACTCCCACTGGCCCTGGCAACCCGAGGTTCCATCTTATCAGTCATGAGCAAAGGATCTGTATGGATGGTTGTTCCAGAGCGGTGGGGAATGATTTTTATGACTGAGCAACTGTGTTTGGTTTGAAAGAAAATTTTGGCTAGGCGTGATGGTGCACACTTTTATTCCTAGAGGCAGGAGGATCTCTGAGTTTGAGGCCAGTGTGGTCTACATGATAAGAGCCACATAGGAAGACCCTGTCCCCCCCAAAAAAAAAAGAAAGAAAGAAAGAAAGAAAGAAAGAAAGAAAGAAAGAAAGAAAAAGAAAGAAAGAACAACAAGAAAGAAAAAATTGACTTACTTTTTACTATCCCAAGAGACATATCTAAGACTAATATGCAGAAATTAAAGGGTGAAAGCTTGCAACTCAAAAGAGGAGGCCTTGTATAATGACAAGTTCTCAGAAAGTAAAACTGATGCTGAAATCCTAGGCAGTGATGTAACCATCTCAAGGGTCTTCACATGTCTGCATACACCATATGATGTGATAAAGATGGACAAAGCCGACAACAACCTGGGCCTGTAGCACGACTGTGAAGCAGTTCCCAGGAAATGAGGAAAGCAAACATCCAGACCCCAGCAGATGACTCTCTGGAGCCAGACACAGACGGCTTGTAAAAAATGACAACCGTAAGACAGGGTGGGACACAAACTGAATCACCTTCCTGTAGATGAGGCCTATCCTGTGGGCAGAGATGCTGAGAACAAGTCTGCATCTCTGCGAAGATGAGTTCTGGCTATGGGGAACTGAAGGAGGGACCTTCAAGTCTGTGCAGCCAGAGGTGGCAGGGATACCTATTCTGCAGGAAGTGAAAAAGACTTGAAAAGTGAAGGTTTAGGGGAAGTAAAGGGGAAGAAAGATATAAGCGGCAGAAAGAAAAATTTCTACAAACATGAAGCAGAACTGGAACCAAGCTATGTCGATTCACTCTCCTTCTAGTTTACCTTAATTAAGTGACTGCACATACTGAAAGCCTAGCACTCCAGAAGCTGAGGTTGTTCAAGTCCAGCATCAGCAACACTGAAGTTCCATGCCAGCCAGAAGGTCATAGAATGAGATCCTGACTTAAATAAATACATTCGTAAATAAACAAACAAAATAAAAGCAAAACCATAGAGAGAAAGAAAAAAATCCAAAACCTGTGCATCAACGTTGAAACAGAAGAGGGCACTACAGAGCTAAGAAAGCTACTTTGCCATCTGGCCTCCCGTTCTGTTATCGCTGGCCTGGGAAAGTAAGATATGCCCAAACTAACATAAGATAAAAATCTGCATCCACACAAGTTACTATAATCAAAAGTGTGAAGTGAAAGGCAAAATGTTTCAGATGAGGAGAATTGCACAACAATCCACAAAGCAGAGAAAAATGAAAGAAAACAGGCCCTCTAAATTAAATGTCCTTAAATAAACGTTTGCAGGGATTTAAAGAATCTCAAAAAGGTATACTTAAATGTTAAACTAGAAAAAAAAGACACAAGGTTATGTGAAATGAGACTTAACTGACTCTGGAAGCAAAGACTAAAATTTTACCTCAGAAAAGAAGGCTAAATCGGAAAGTATCTAAGAAAGAACCGGTCAGATGGAGAATATAATCCAGATCATAAGCAAAGGGTAAAGTATCCAAAATGATGAAGGTGAAGAAAAGATGCAAAAAGGACCTGCGAGCAAGCAAGACACCCAGAAGTAGGCGCCAGGAGCAAGAGCCTTCAAGAAAGTGAGAGCTAAGGAAGGCAATAACACAGATAATCATAAGGGACACAGAGAAAGACTTACTGTCCTTTGCGTTCTATTCATACATTTGTAACATACAATACATATTATAAGTGCAAATGGAGAATAAGTAAACCTTGAACATAGATTAACAGAACAGATAATAGATTAAAAGCAACAGCAAAACATAGTAAATACAATAAAATAGTATGAGCTAATTATATCAGCAAATAAAAACAGACTTAACCAGACCTTTTAAAACTACAAATTGGCTTGTACAACAAAAATCAAGCCCTGCTGTACCTAACATGCCCATTTTAAACAAACTCAATTCAGAAGGGCTGGCCCAGGTATAAATAAAGAAGAATCCACTAATTTCATTGGTGATTTTTTTTACATGAGGAAAACTTCAAATTTAAAAATATTAAATAAAACAAAAATTCTACTTCATAAACCTGAGAGACCCAGTGTACAGAAATGAGTGGTTATGGATATGAATATTCACTCAATAATACAGACAACATCTTAGTAAGTCAACTGCAGAAAACCCAAGGGAAATACATAGAAATACAGTCATAGAGGGCTGTCTTCAACATTTCACTGTCATCTAATCCAATGAAGAAAATCTCTCTCCAGTCAGTGTAATTTATTACTACTTACTATTTCATTTAATAAATTATTAATCTAGGTTTCACACAAAATGGAAAAACAAACACTTCCTGTGGGGGCCCACAGAGACTCCCTAGTAAGGCATTACTGAGGGTCAGAAAGTCTGAGCTTGTTTTGCCCAGCAGGGCTGCATAATGGGATGATTTGGCAAAGGGTATTATTACCAGGTGTTTTGAACGGTTTACACTTGTTGATACTTTATACTTCAACTTTCAAAGGGAGAGGTCTTTTGCCCCTCCCCTTGCTGATGTATAAAAAGCCCATGACCCCCTTGGCCGGGCGGTGGTGGCGCACGCCTTTAATCCCAGCACTCGGGAGGCAGAGCCAGGCGGATCTCTGTGAGTTCAAGGCCAGCCTGGGCTACCAAGTGAGTTCCAGGAAAGGCACAAAGCTACACAGAGAAACCCTGTCTCGAAAAACCAAAAAAAAAAAAAAAAAGCCCATGACCCAGGGCCCTCTGGAAGCTATCCTGTGTCTCTGTCTTTCTCCTCATCTCCATCTATATTTCTAGCTAACACTTCCTCATTCCTCTCTCCTCCCTCCAAGAACTCTTCGACAGGTCGGAGCTGGCCTTCTACACTTCCAAAAATGGCTACTGAAACATGGTAATTTGTAGCTTAACTCCTCAAAAATGGCTCCAAACATCTAGACAAGTGCTGAATTCTTATTGCCACCAGCCCACCCTCTCTTCCCTATATCACCAAAGCAACAGTGATTGATGTACTTCCTCCTTCCCTAAGTTTTCCTACTCTACACTGTATATGTGGAATCATCTATGTTCTCTTTCTTGTATTCAGGGTTCATATGCATTGCAGCATATGTTAACACTTCTCTTTTTTTCTAAATAATATTGCACTGGGTAGATACACAGTAGTCTAACCACATAGCATGTGATGGACTTGTGGGTTATTTCTAATTTTTAGCTATTATGGATAATGCTGCTGTGATCATTAACATAGATATTTTTATATATAAATATGTTTGCATTTCTTTTTGAGGTATAAACCTAGGCATGGAATTGCCGGTTTAAAAAATAAATCTATTTTTAAGATTTTGAAGAGCTGTTCATCTGTTATCAGATAACTATACCATTTTACATCCTTACTGATAAACAGATGGATTTCTATTACCCACCTGCTCAGTAAGGCTTGTTGTCATCATCGGCTAAAGCTTGGTTTGGATTTTTATTTTTTTAATGGCTAATGGTGTTGAGTTTATTCTTTGCTTATTGGTCATTGTGTATCATTTTTGGAGAGATAAATATTCAGATTCTTTACACATTTTAATTTGGTTATTTTTACTGTTAATTTGTCATAGTTCTATATATGTTCTCAACACAATTCTCTGGTCTTATATGTTATTTGAAAAAAAAATTTCTGTGGATTGTCGTGATGGGATGCTTGAGTCATACTCTATGATGTTTGAATTCCTTGAAACATGTTTCCTGTACATTTGTTCTATATTTTCATTGAAAAGGGACTTCATGGAGAAGTATGAGAAATGCCCCATGCTAAAGCATTTTATTTGATTTACACTGTAGCCCATCACACCAAAAGACAAATGATGTCCATAACCAAGATAAAAGACTTCAAAACATACTTTAGAAAATACTGAAAACTCAATCTGATCAAATTGTAAAAGCTGCTTTGAAAGGGCTATTTTTCTGGCCACTGATTCCATCTTCTGTACATAGCAACAGTACCACCTTCTGTAGGTCTAAGGATAGCAGAGGGATGTTTTTCAGAACTTAGGAACAGTCTTCTGATAATGGTGGCACCATGCACTTCTTATTTCAAAATGGGATAAGCCAAATCCAAATCATCCTGGTTATGTAGTATCATGATACATAGTTCTTAGAACCAAAAAAATAGGGTAGCAACTAAATAGTCATTATTAAATGTAGTGATATGGACATTTTCTTACTAAGGATTTTTCAGAGACTTGTGGGAGTTGCATTAGTAAGTCAAACCAGACTCAATACCTTACTACCACCTTTGTACTTTCTTTAACTAAGATGCAGAGAAGCACGAAGGAAAAGGTAGTAATTAGGAGGTAGATTCTGCAGTGCACTTCAGTACAAAGTTGATAAGGTAATTCATAATAAAAAAGATCAACTATTTGGCTGGCAAATTTTTTGTTCTAATTATAATATTTATGATGTTCTAATGAAAAACAAGACACTGACAATCCCCCAAATGACTTCATGACACTTGTCTCTTAAAATGAATAGAACTTTTATAGCAGTTTTCTTTTTTAAATTTATTTATTTATTCTATGTGTCTTTTACATCATGCATCTTGATCCCATTCATTTCCCTGTTCCTTTGCATGTGCCCTCCGCCCCTGCACCTGCCCCCCAAATAAAACAAAATTTAAGGTGAAAAAAGGAGAAACAAACTAAAAAAAAGGAAAAGAGAAAAACTTAAAAATCTCATGTAAGCTGCAGTGTGACGTAGTGAGTTACACCATAAAACCCTTTGTCCATATATCTTTACTTACAAGTTTTGTAGAATATTATTTTAAGATGTGTTACATTTGTTTATGCTGTAGAAAATTTGTTTAATGGTGCAAAGATGTGTTGCATTCTTTCATGTTGCATTTGTTTAACTCTGTGAAGTTGTGTTACTTTGCCTGTCAAAAACACCTGATGGTCTAATAAAGAACTGAATGGCCAATAGCGAGACAGGAAAAAGGATAAGCAGGGCTGGCAGGCAGAGAGAATAAATAGAAGGAGAAATCAGGGAGAAAAAAGAAGAAAGAGCAAGAGAACAAGGAGAGGAGGATGTTAGGGGCCAGCCACTCAGCTACACAGCCAGTCATGGAGTAAGAGTGAAAGTAAGATTTACAGAAGTAAGAAAAGGAAAAAGCCCAGAGGCAAAAGGTAGATGGGATAATTTAAAGTTAAGAAAAGCTGGCAAGAAACAAGGCAAGCTAAGTCTGGGCATTCATAATTAAGAATAAGCCTCTATGTGTGATTTATTTGGGAGCTGGGTGGCAGCCCCACCCTCCCAAAAGAGCCAAAAGAGTAAAAAGTAAAAAGGAAAAAAAAAAAAAAAAAAAAGATAGGCAACTGAATGCAAGTGTTTGTTACAAAGAGTCATTGGTCTGGTTTGGAGCCTCTGATTTCTACTACCCCATCGATGCCAGGCTCTCAATTAGGACTCCTCCTGGATTTCCTTTTGTTACTCTGTGCTGTGGAGATCCTGCAGCTTTGGGTCTGCAGGTCAGGTCCCTTCATGTGCTCCAGCAGATCATAGACGGGATGGATGACGGGGCCCGCCAAGTCATATCCTTGGGTCTGGGCTTGGGCAGCTGTAGGGCTGGTCTGCCAGATGTGAAGTAGGGACAGCTCTCCCATGCTTACAGCTTCGGGGCTGGCTGACCCACACCTGCTGTCATCAACAAGGTCATCTCTGCTGTGCTGCCCAGACAAAGTGCAGGACAAGCTTTCCCGTGTGTCGCAGCTATTCCAGGGTTCAGCTCCCTCACCATCTCAGTCTGCTCCCTTCTTTACTGGACTCTTCAGATATGCCTCTGTCCACAGGACCTGAACCATTCTCTCTCTCTCCCATGAACCACACCATACCATACCTCTGCTCACACTAATAGTGTCCATCTGGCTGGTACTGCAAGGTACCAGGTGGGCCCCTGTTTTCTTCTTGGAGCCTGAAGTGGATAGTCCTAGATCTGTATGGAGGTCTCCCTGTCCTACTCAAGTTGCCCTGGTGGTGTGCTGGGCTATGCTTCCTCCTCACAAAGAGATCACTATAGTGCCCTGGTTGGTGCATTTGGCTACATGGTGCAGGGTAGGGGGATTTCTCTTAGCAGAATTTTCTATGAGACAAAAATAGCTTAGTTTGATAATATCAGTATTCCAACTTTTTTAGAGACTTTTCACATCACTGTCTTAAGTACTTCAAAATATTTATTTAAACCTCTTAAGAACCGTATGAGGTAGATGCTGTAATTGCTTCTGTTTGTTTTATATTTAAGGAAATGTGGACACATAGAAGCAATGAAATTTGCCCAAGATCACACAATGACGGCTTTAAGATATGAACCCACTTGTGACTGTTAGAATGGGAAATGTTCCCTATAGGCTCATACATTTGAGCACTTCATCCTCAGTGATGCTGTTCAGGGAGGTGATGGATCTTTTAGGATGTCTCGTCTTGCTGGAGGAAGTGTCAGTGGGCCTGGCCTCTGAGGGTTCATAGCCCTGTCCCACTTCCAGTTCATCTTGCTTTCTGGCTATGGTTGAAAATGTGATCGCTCAGCTTCCTGCCTTGGCCACCTGTTGCCACGCGTCCCCCACCATTACAGAACCATGATCCTCGCCCTCTCGAACTGTAAGTCAAAATAAACTGTTTCTTTCATAAGTAGCTTTTGGTAATGGTGTTTGATCACAGCAACGGAAAGTAACTAACGCACTACTCCAAACTCATTTAAAGGTCTATGCTGGTAATGACTAAGCTGTATGTCACTAACAGTTACTTATGTAGAAAGTCTAAGTACATAGTAAAGTGGGAAGAGTAACAGAAGAAATTTTTGAGGCTTTAGCAAAGGTAAGGCTTCATATATCATGCAAACTTCCTTAGGATTAATTCTGAAAGTCAGGAATATAAAGGCAACACAAGCCCCATCACAGAGAAAGAAAGACAGAATTCTGGATCACCACACTACAGAATAAATATGAAATAATGGTAACTATAGGGAAGATGAGAATGCAGAAAAATGTTTCACAAAATATAATTGTGATCACCACTTAAATAATTATAGTGAAGCTACTGTATGAAGACATCATGTCAGGAAATGCTTTAATAAATGAGAGAATCTAGGTGATCATAAGGTATCTAAGAGATAATATAAAAGCCAGCAAGAGGCTCAAATAGGATAGAGAAGGTCATAAAAGATTGTTGCTGCAACAACAAAAGAAAAAGAAATGAAAACTTGTCTTTTTCTTTTAATCCATGGAAGAGTGGTCGGCAAAACACAATATAGAAAAACCCAAAATAAAACAAAATATAGAAACTATTACTCGAAACCAGAAAAGCAGTAAATGCAAAGAAATCTAAATAAAGTGAGTTCAAAAGAAAAGTAGCAGTTCTTGGTGATAAAAAACCCAATGCTGCTTTCTTGGGGGCAATAGCTTATTTGTATGTTAGTGGATGGAATATTAATCCTCAGAAATGGGTAGAGACACCCAATCCCCCGAAGCCCCTCCAGGAAGAGAAAAAAAATAGTACTGCCTCTTCTGATGACATTATGATGGGCCTAGTGGATAGCAAATAGAAGACGTGGGATGTGAAAACAAATCACTCAGTCCAACTACTCTCTCAGTAAGGGAATTCTGCTCAGAGATAGAAAAGTCCAGGAACATCTCATGGCTTTGGCAAGGCTTAGGCTTTGATCTCCTCTGAGAAGACACAAGACCAGAAACACGTAGGCAACAAAGGTCTCTCCAGCTGAAGGAATCAAAGCAATCTGTTTCTTGGCAACGCTGCTAGATGCTAGAGACTCTATCAAAGGAAAGAAAAGATTTAAGCCAATGTGAACCACATGTAAACAAAATGGAGGTCCAGTGAGCAGGCCACATCGAGAAACTGGAAAGGTTACCTCTCTCCACAGATGGCTTATGAAAAAGAGAACATGGGTGAGCCTGTTTGAAAAAAACACAGAAATGATGTAGTTCAGTGTTTATTATTCTTTCTTGAAATGTCCTTAGCCGGGCGGTGGTGGTGCATGCCTTTAATCCCAGCACTCGGGAGGCAGAGGCAGGTGGATCTCTGTGAGTTCGAGGCCAGCCTGGGCTACCAAGTGAGTTCCAGGAAAGGCGCAAAGCTACACAGAGAAACCCTGTTTCGAAAAACCAAAA
>CABHPR010144841.1:29693-39807 GCA_902168415.1 Peromyscus melanophrys | reverse complement strand
AAAAAAAAATAGAAAAATGATTTAGTCTCAAATAAAAAGTAGACAGGATTAGAAAAAAATGCTAAAAACCAAAACCAAATAAAAAATTAAATTCTAAAAGTATGATTGAAGTTCTTAAAAGTTAACAGATGTAGTAGGGAAGTGTAGAAGAATCCTTTTTTAAAAAGCCAATAAAAATATAAATAGAGCCATGGAAAGGAATCAGGACCTTTTTTTTTTATTCCATTTATATTAAATGCCCAGAATAGGAAAATCTATAGAGAAAGTGTATTAGTATTTAGTGTTGAGAAAAGTTAGGAAGGGATAAACAGATGGTGTATCAATAGCTAACAGCAGGGTTTCTTCTTGAGATGATAAGAATAATCTTATGTTGACTATCTTAATAGTTACAGATATCTAACACTGAGTTACACTAACCACAGAACTGGGAATACATTAATTGCTGTGTTGTGCAATTTTAAGAGAAGTTAATAAGCTCTCTAGACAACCTTATGTCAATAAAATGGGCAATTTATATGAGATGGGAAAAAGTGCTTGAAAAGTACAACCAATACTCAAGAAGAAATAGATTATTTGAATACTCTTGTGATCTTTTATTTATTCATTAGAGATCTTGGATTTTTCATGTAAAACCTTCCCACGAAGACAATAGAGTAAGTAAATCTCTGAATCACAAAGCATCACAGAGCACTGGGCTGACTGAGTGGCTTCCTGAGAATGCTTCTTCTGCCTCAACACCACGTTTATTTTAGTGTTTTCTTTGTCATCTGATTCTCAGTTCCTCAGCCTCAGCCTCAACTACAGCATTGACCTTCATGCCCATCTCAGCTGCCTGGCGTTAGTGTGGACGTTACCATCACTCAAAACTGCTGTCTTCGGGTTCTTAAACTATAACCTTTCTAAGTTTGACCCTAACCTACACACACTGCCTCTTACCACCTTACTCCTATACAAAGGGCAGCTTTCTTACTATGACCTTCTAATTTCTTAGCAACCCCCATTCACACTGAACCCTCTCCTAGCCCGAGTACCAGATTGATTATATAGTCCGAACACTATTCTTCTATCCTTCACAATTCCCAAAGCACCCCTTTTTGATAGCTTAAGACTCATTAATTTTCACAAAATATACGCCCAAAACTTTTACTTCCGGACTCCTGAACCAAGGTCCCACTGATTACTCCTCCCATATTCCTCCATTCACACCCAAAGTTCTTCGTTGCTACTCAACAGCTTGTCTCTGTATTCTGGTCTGATTCTCCCAGCAGCTGTCCTATGCCACAGTCTGTTGTTCTTCGGTCTTTCAGCCTAAACCCCTCCTGCCTTGTCACCCTGGGTTCCTTTTCCCTTGATAAAATACCATTACAAAAGGAACTTAAGGAAGGATGTGATTATTGTGGTTCACAGTTCGAGGCACAAGCCATCCTGGTGGGGAAGGTACAGAAGCCTGAAGCAGCTGGTCACACTGTGTTCACAGGCAGAAAGGAGTGCATATACTTAGCTCCTTCTCACCACTTTACTCAATCCTGCACCCCAGCCCGTGAAATGCTGCCACCCATATTTAGTGTGGGCTGTCTCCTGGATGAGTCCAGATCTTGTCAAGTTTACAATTAACACTAAACCATCACAGTGAGTGGATTAATTTTAATTTTTTAATTGATAAAGGTGGTTAAGTACATTGTCATTTTTAGTTTTCTTTTTGATAGTCTATGTACTCTTATCCATTTATCATTTCCCATGAAAGAATTCTCTCCTCTCTTTTGACTTTTTCTAGACCTCTTTATATACTGATGGAATATAGTATGCATCACCCATTTACTTTGAGCAATAAGTCTTATTTAGGAACTGGTGAGCACTGGTATTTATAAGCATTTATTCTGAGTTGAAATCATGACTATTATAGTGAATCACGTGGCTCTGTTTGGGGCCTTGAAGGCACCAGGTATATGTGACTTCTTTTCTTCCATTGTCCAGCAGCCCAGCTAAAGCTCTGTAATCAGGACAAATACTTTGGAGGCAGCTTTTGTTATGAATGAGAATTCTTGCTGGGGTTATTTGGTAGCTGCCTTGGCTTCTGGAGATCTGGTTTTGGTTGTTTAGTTAGTTTTGGCAGAGAGCTAATTAAGAACTATATGAAGTTTATCATGACGGCAGCTGATCCATATAATATGCAACATTTTCATATATTACTCGGTATGTGAAAGTCTTTAGCTTCACTATTTGTTTTCAATTGACAAGGACTTTGTTTATTTTGGTTTTTGTTTTTCAAGACAGAATTTCTCTGTGCAATAGCCCCAGCCATCCTGGAACTCACTCTGTAGACCAGGCTGGCCTCAAACTCATAGAGATCCACTGCCTCTACCTCCGAAGTGCTGGAACTAAAGGCGTGTGCCACCAGGCCCAGCTGGCAAAGCTGGCAAGAGCTTTTGAAAGGCATCAGACAGGTAGTTTCTGGAAGGGAAAATTACCCAAGTGCTTTCAACAAGAAGAATGCTGTATTCTTTCCAGTACCAAAATTTAAAGATATCTGCTATGTTGTGGCTCAGAAAACAAAACCCAGAGAGAAGCTTCAGAAACGGCCACAGAATTCAAGTTTCTGACCCTCTGTCTTCCTGCCTTTGTTTCCTCTTTCTCCCTTGCCCAAGTAAACCTCAGGAAATAGAATTCCTCTTCTTCAAAGTGGGTCATGGAAACTAAAACCACTGCTCCCCAAAGCCAGCAGTGAAGTTTAAGATTTTTTTACTGCGATTTTTACTTACCTTACTGTTTTGAGTAAACCAACATTCGGACCTACCTTGTCTGATGGAGATCAAAACAACCAATTTTGGCCAGCAAGATGGCTCAGTGGATAAAGGTACTTGCTATCATGCCCAATGACCTGAGTTCAGTCCCACATGGTAGGAGAGAATCAACTCCCACAAGTTGTCTTCTTACTTCCACATGGGTGCACACACATACACATGCAAACGTGTGACAAATGCATGTAAAGTACATTAATAAAATCTTTTAAAAAAAAAAAGTGTGATACACAGAGAGGCCAAGAAAACCCCAGATAGACTGTGCTTCATTTTCTCACTCTGACGATCAGCATGTGGTAATATCCTTTTCCCTAAATCCATCTTTCTACGGTTGTTAGTAGTTCATGTCAGAACCCAAGTACAGAAGCATCCTAAGTAATTGGGCCTTCAGTTGGGTCTTACGTTACATAAAAGTAGGTTAAATAAGTTTATTATGTTCTCTTGTTAATTTATTATACGGGTGTTGGCTGTGACCTTTTATGATGGACAGGAGAAGGTCATTTCTTTTTCCACCTCTACAGCAACATCCAGGCATATTTCTCTACCAGGTATTAGTTTTTTGTTCTCTTACTTTGTTGTTTGTAGTCCTGAGGATTTAACACTTAGGGCCTCCTCACACATACTAGGTAAGTGCTCTGCCAATGAGACATGCCACCAGCCCTCTTCTCTACTTTTTTTGTTTTTGAGACAGGTCTCACTAATTTGTGCAAGCTAGCCTGGCACTCACTCATTAGTCCATACTGTCCTTGGATTTGTAATCCTCCTGCCTCAGCCTCTGGAGTAGCTCATATTATAGGATGCCACCATGCCTGGCTACATTTTTGAGACCTTGACTTCTGAAAAGGGTAATGTGTTCTTTGGCTAAAGTTATACCTTTTAAATGTAAAACACAAGAAGATTGAATGAACATAAGAGCAACATTTTAACACTGTTTTACAGTCTGCCTTTTTACTTAAAATATACTGGGATCATTTTTTATGAATTTAGGTATAATTTAAAGCCATTTTAAGGCCATATTTCATCATATATTCTTTCATCATTCATTCTAAAAATATTTACCACACACTTACTATGTGCTAACCACTGTTGTTGGTGACAAATGGTAAGTTGTTTACACATAGTAATTCACAAAGCTTACATGCCATTTCTCTTTATAGTTTTGTGGTTGAAAGTTTCTCAACCAAGTGTTGTTTTGGTTTTGATTTTGGTTTTGGTTTTTGGTTTTTGGTTTTGTTTTGTTTTTTGTTTTTTGTTTTTTTTTTTTTGTTTTTTGTTTTCTCTCTGATTTGAAATATATATAATGTCCTCTAAAGGTCCAGACACAAAGTCTTGGCCTCCAGGTGGTAGTATTAGAGTTCTATGGACCTCTTAAGATACGGAAACCGAGGGAGTCCTTAGAGGTTACACAGTCCCACCATCTGGTATTTTCTGTTTCTACTCCTTGGCTCATGAGTGGTTTTTTCTACCATATGCTTCTGCCATATGCTGTCCTTACCAAAGGCTCAAAACAATGGGGCAGCCCTGTCTTGGACTAGAAACTCCAGAACCTGAAGCAAAATTCGCCTCATCTCTTTAAAATTTAATAACCAGGCATTTTATTAAAGTAATGAAAAGCTTGTTAATATAGCATGTGTGGTTGTGAAGATTTTTTTCGCTTTCTCTCAGTTATCATGTGGAATTCTTTTTTTTTTTTTCTTATTTCAATTAGTTGTAACTTAGTGCAAATCAGTGACTATTCCTTGAAGGTATGTGTCTTAGTTGGGGTTTCTATTGCTGAGAAGAGACACCATGGCCATGGCAACTCTTATAAAAGAAAAGATTTAATTGGGGCTGGCTTACAGTTCAGAGGTTTAGTTCATTATCATCATGGCAGGAAGCATAGTAGCATGCAGGAGGGCATGGTACTGGAGAGGTAACTGAGAGTTCTACATCTGGATCAGCAGGCAGCAGGAAGAGAGAGAGACACTTGGGCCTCACTTGAGCATCTGAAACCTCAAAGCCCACCCCCAGTGACACACTTCCTCCAACAAAGCCACACCTCCTAATGGTGCCACTCCCTCTGGGAGCCATTTTCATTCAAACACCACAATATGCTTTAAAAAACAAGTTACTAAGTCAAAACAGTTAATGGTTTTAATAAACTTGACATACATTGTCAAAGCCTTTCTCAAAAACTTGGGTCTCCCTAATGCTCATCACTTCTGCTATCAGTTTAAAATGTCCTGAAAGAAAAAACCCAACAATTTCAAGTTTAAATCTTGTCTCTCTCATCAGATGAGGAATTCACTTTTTTGTGTACTAACACTGTCGATTTATAATTATCACCAATTTATGTACCATTGGAAACTAATCCAACTTCAGCTGATACCAAACTGCTAAGAAAGCCATTGGCTGAGGTCTTTATAGCACTGCTTTTTATTTCTGTAGCCCCAGAAACGGCACAAAGCCTGGCACACAATAGGCCTGAACTAAATCTTAAGCTTCATGACTTCTGTATTTTCTATTACTACAAATCTGAAATATCTCATAAATGAAGATGTCTAATGTTTATGTGATTTGATTATGTTGTTGGATGTATTTCAGAATGACAAATTTGATAGTCCATCACTATGGTAACAATCACAATTTCCACAAATCACTAGTTGTGTCTTCCTACTCCATGCAATGAAGCACTGAGAAAACTGCTCTTTTTGTATTGTGAGATCAAGCTATAAATGTTAGGCCTCATTAAAAGGAATGGTGAGCCACTGAGTTCTAAAGAGTAATGAAATAGAATCAAGATTTCAGAAACATAATTTTGACAATAATATGGGGAATTATACTTTTCCTTGGTAGAAATAAAGCCAATAGTCCTTTAACATATGTTTATTTTAATTGTAGTTATAAAACTGAATACCATTATATATTAATGGTATGATTTCTGCAAGACAACAACCTAAAACCAATATAAAACAACATTCAATTGTGAAGCTAGTTTTCTGTGGATGCCATGGCAAAATAGTTCAATCAGTTGAAAAAGATACAAGTTGATTTTGTCACACTCCTGAAGGGTATATGAAAGTATTGATAAGTTTGTCTTTTCTTGAGGTCTCTTGGTTACAAACATTCCTTGTCTTCATGGAGTCTTTTCTCTGTTCACCCACATCCCTAGTGTGCGTCTTTATTTATAAGGACAATAGTCATATTAGATTAGGTCTATTAGATTAGGTGTGACTGTATAATCCCATTTGATCATTATTACCTCCTTAATTAAAGTCCCTCAGATGGCTGTGGCGGCACATACCTTTAATCCCAGCACTCAAGAGGCAAGCCTGATCTACAGAGCAAATTCCAGGACAACCAGAGAAACCCTGTCTAAAACAAACAAACAAACAAACAAGCCCTCTACTTGAATATAGTCACATTTTGAGGTATATTGAGGTATCCTAGCAGATTTCAACCCATGAATTTAGAAGGATATAATTTAGTTCACAACATTTACAAATAAATACATGTGGTTCTCATATCATCTCTAGGGCACACTTTTCCAGTTATTTTTCAGCAGTTTGGATGATGAAATATTGGTCCTTACTTTTTAATCATACGATCCATAGCTGTTAAGTGGCTGTCCAAACAGAATAATCATCTCAGAGTGACACTGAAAAAAACACTTAGGTTAGCACCAAAGTGAAGACCTTCCCACAGAGAGTTAATATCCTGATGCTCACATCTAGCTCTTGGTAGAGCCAAAACTCAATTTCAAAGCAAATATAATGATCCCTATTCTGTACAGGAGAAAACAAGAATTCAGAATTTAAGAAACTTACTTGGTCATGTGGACAAGAATTGGAATCACTGGGATTTGAATGAGGTCATTGTCTACATCAGAGGTACCATGCCTAGCGGTTTTTTATTTACTTCATCTCCTAAACAGCACTGATGAGAGTTTAGTGAACCATAACAGAGTCCAGGAAATTGACTTTTAAAGTTGTTACTGTGTGTTTCTTCACGTGTGTATACACATGCTCATATATGCATGCATGCTATTACATATATGTAGAGGTCGGAGGACAACTTTTAGGAGCTGATACTCTCCATCCAATGTAGGTTCAGGAGATCTGTGGTGTTTTGAATGAGAGTGGCCCCAATGACTCATATGTTTGAATGCTTGGTCCCGAGTTTATGGGACCATTTGGGAAAGGTTAGGAGGTGTGGCTTTGTCACTAGGGGTGGATTTTGATTTCCATGCCATTTCCCAATTAGCTCTCTTTCTACCTGATGCTTGTGAATCAAGATGTGAGGTTTCAGCTACTGCTCCAGCACTCTGCCTGCCTGCCTGCTGGCATGTTGCCTGTCTTGATGGGAATGGACTCTAACCTTCTGGAATCATGAACCCCCAAATTAAATGCTTTCTTTTATAAGCTGCCTTGGTCAGGGTATCTTATCACAGCACTTATCACTTAGGGAAGTAACTAACACAGGGCCTACCCTGGGGTGTCGGCTTTTCCTGCTGAGTCATCTCAATGGCCCCAGAAAATTGATTTCTCAATTAATATTGTAATAACTGGTCACTCTTTAACTTAGGTAAAGCAATCTTCAGTTCCCATGTCTCATGTCCTCCCTAGTTAGACACACCCTGATATGTGACCTGGAATGGTATAGAATTCCCCACTTCTCTGTGTCTCTGTTGCTTCAACTAAAACCAAGAAAAATATGTGGCTGTGATTTTACACAATTTGTCCTTTCTGAAGGACATGTTGAGTTTAATCCCTTATATGTACTATTAAGAGGCAGGAACAAATGGGATCTTTAAACGCCAGTTTGGGAGCTGCTTTCATGAGTGGGTTGAAGCTATTCATGAGCTCAATGGATTCATGAGTACATGTGTTAGCTCAGGAACATCCTCTCCCAGTTAGTCCCACAAGGTCTCTCTTGACATGTGAGGTCCAGCACAGCTGCGAACTCTACCAGCAAGACCTTCACCAGCAGGTCAAAATGGCAACGACAATCACCGGACTATTAAGAAAGAATACGATCATATGTATGGTACAGCTTTCTCCACAAAACAAAAATACATTCAAATACAGCCCCATTTATATTCCTTTCACTGTAACCTGAAAATTCCCCAGTTCCAATGGGGTGCTAGGTTATTTCCTCTGCAAGACACGGGCATTTGGTGAGGTAGTATCACACATGTAAATCTCTGGGATGTTTTCTTCATGACCCAGAAGTTAGCACTTCCATGTTCAAAATTATTTGAACATGACAACTTCCAGGAAAAACTCATTTGCACTGAAGCACTATCAGATATAACATAATATTCTTTCTAGTCTCTCAAAAAAGAACAGAGGTTTGGGCCATAATATTAATGCAGTTCTATTGAAATTTTCATAACTAGTATAACTAGTATTGAGAACAGATTAAAAACTTCTTTCTGATAGCCAATTAGTGAGTCCCCTGAAAATATCCTAAGCTAAGCAGGTTGACTATTTCCCATCAGGGCAAACTTGTTGGCAAAAAAAGAGAAACCACGAGGAATGAAAGAATCACAAACTTTTGTTTTGCAGAATTTAATATTTTCAAAAAGACAGAAAATATAAAAGTTATCAAAAATGTGAGAGTTCATTTTGGGGAAAGGTAGTATGATTGAAACTTGCAACTGATTTATGGTCAAGAGTCAGGATCACGGCAGCTATAGCTGTCCTGTGTTAAGCCCTCCTACAGAAATGCAGGAACAGGATGGACGACGGGAAACACACACCACGTCATGCCCTGAGGCTTCCGAAGGTCCAAAAGGAACATCATTTTGCATGTTTAGATTCCACTTCCTCAAGAATCCACTCAATGCCATTCAAGAAACCAGTGAGAGTTTCAGCCTCTATATCCTGGACCTGTGGGCAGGCGAGAGAGGGTGCTGTCAGTTCAAACCAGAATCTTAGGGTGAGACACATTTCTCTAGACATTATTTTGTTTTTGAGCTAAACAATATGAGCTAAACAATATGAGCTAAAATAAAATGACCTGAACAAAGACTGACGTTTTTCAAGTACTGTCACCGGGCACACTCATGTAAACAAGAGATCTTCTCTTATATCTTCTAACCATGTTAGTGTTAGTCTTATTTCTCAGAACTCAGCTCTGGAAACGGGAGGGACAGGCTTCTTGTACATCCTGGAAAACAATTCCTCCAAAGGATCCACTTTAAAAACTAAAACACTTTTTAATGAACCTAACTGGTCAACTAATAAATGTAATATACTGCAGAGCTGACCGGAGCCACATGGACCTGACAGACATTTAGAGAACATTTTACCTAAAAACTACAGAATATACACTTGGTTTTCATCACTTATTGGAACATTCTCTAGAATAGACATTATTTTAGACCACAAAATCTTCAACAATGAAAACAACTAAGTTTAAAAATCATATGTATTTTTAGGATTAAAGGCAGAATAAAACTAGAAATAACAACAAAAAACTAGAAATGGACAAATACATAGACGTAACATGCCACTAAACAATGGGCCATTGGATAAATTAGAAGGACAAATAGAAATGGGAAACAATGCTGTGGAACAATCTTTCTGTACACTGTGAATATGAATTACTCTCTGTTCTGGTGGAAGGTTCACCTCAGCCTCTGGCACTCTGGCATCCATATATCCAAAAGTCTGGAATGTTCTGGTGGAAGATCCACCTCATCTCCCCTCCCCATTTCTTTCCCCAAACCCGCCCCTTCAAAGCCCACCAAACATGACTCCTCCCCCAGAGATGCTCAACACCACTCCCACAGGGTATTTAAGCTGCATCCCAGAAAACAGACACATGGTTTTCCAGTCTCTCGTCCGTCTCCTCTCTTGGGGGCTGGAGAATCACCCGGGAATGCTTTACACATTAAACTGTTTTTTTTTTTTTTTCTAATGTGGTCTGATTTGGATTGCTACATTGGCAGAGAGTGCTGATTGGCCAGTAGCCAGGCAGGAAGTATAGGCAGGACAAGCAGAGAAGAGAATTCTGGGAACAGGATATGCTTGTCCTGCCTATACTTCCTGCCTGGCTACTGGCCAATCAGCATTTTATTTATTTACCAATCAGAGCAACACATTCACAGCTTTTTATTAGACAATGAGAATGAAAAGTTTTTTGCACTCTCTAGTCAGTAATAAGCCTGAGCAAATGGCCAAACAGTTTTAATTAATATCAGCATCTGTGTGTTTACTTGGGGGACATGAATGCAAAAGATTTGTCCTGACCATGGGCCAGGCAGGACACAGAAAAACTTAAGGTACACACACACACACACACACACACACACACACACACACACACACACA
>CABHPR010144841.1:0-23056 GCA_902168415.1 Peromyscus melanophrys | reverse complement strand
GTGTGTGTGTGTGTGTGTGTGTGTGTGTGTGTGTGTGTGTGTGTGTGACAAAACGCCATGACCAAGGTAACTTATAAAAGATGGCACTTAATTTGGAGCTCATGACTCCAGAGGGTTAGAGTCCTTGACCATTTGACCATCCTGGCAATGATCATAGCAACAGGCAGCAGGCAGGCTGTAGCAGTAGCTGAGAGCTTACAGTTGAGACATAAACATGCAGAGGGAGGGCTAACTGGGAATGGTATGTGAGCTTTTGAAACCTCAAAGCCCTCCCTTAGTGATGCACCTCCTCTAAAAAGGCCACACCTCTTAATCCTTACCAAACAGTTCTACCAACTGGGGGCCAACTAAGTGAATATATGAGACTATGGAGCACATTCTTATTCAAACCACCATAGTGTGGAACCTGTGATGTGTCTGGCATTACAGATACTAGTAAAAATAAAACTGACAAGATCCCTAGCTCCTGCCACCAAAAACAGTAACCACAAACGTCGTTCTCCTCTGGTGAATCCTTACCCTAGTGAACAACTTTAAACCCAACAGAAACCACAAGGTAGAAATCTGTTATCCTTATTATAACATCCCTATTCATTGCATCAACTTTCATCCTCAATGTTCATTCATTTTCATCCAATGACCCCTTTCATGTTTTTAAATCATAAATTATAGCAGCTTCTTTAGGCTCTTCTAATGAGTTCTTACTCAGGAGCTGGAATAAGCTTTCTAAAATGAAATCTTCATCCTCTCAACCCCCTGAGGAAACTTCTTCAACAGCTCCCACATACTCATGCATCCCATGTGGTGGTGGTGTTTACCCAGCTCCACTCTTGCTAGGTTTATAGACACTCCAGAACACTGTGCTTTTATCCTTCCTCTTTTAAGGTGATACAGCTACTAATACTCAAGAGTCTTAGCAGGCATCATCTTCAATGAGCAGCCTTCTTTGGTTCTTATCTTTCTATTCAGAAACTAACTGGTCACATTCTAATTACCTAAATACCTGTCTGTCTCAGAGCCATTGTCGTTGTGGAAGACCAAGACTTGTTCTGCATCTCTGTATCTATGCCGTATAATGAGTAAAGCACATCTTACATTGTGGATCAGTACTCATGTTTATGATACTTTCCCACCTTACCAAAAGGTCACACACTGTTTTGTGGGTTGTTTTTTTTTTTTTTTCTATAGAGATGCAATAATACAATTCTTTTTCAAAAATCCCAACATATATAAAATAATTTGCAAATAGGTGTTCAGTGATTTTCCTTGGTTAAGTTTTTCATATGGTAAACATGATATACACTGCTAAAATATAATAATTTATTTTAGCATATTAAATTCTAAATTATACAAATTTGAGAAATTAAGAAAAACATACTTCTTATATTAATTTTTTCCCATTTAGTGGGAGCAGGGAGTCCAGCCACCAATTTCTCTATTTTGCTACAAGATTTAATTTAAAAACATATTGTATATTAGCATGAAAATTACCATCAATCTGTCTATGAGGCAAACCAGCGGTTGGGCAAAGCTCCTCAGAAGACATCAAACTCAACACCAAAGATGTGTTCAGTTCTTCCAAACCTGGTCCAAACATAGCAAATCGGGGTTCATTCTGAATGATCAATGAGTGTAAAAAAGAGGTGACAGCTCCGTACATAGGACGGCTGGCTTTCAAGGCTCTTCTCGTATGTGGACAGCACATTTTATAACTGCATAAAATTGCCACAATTAGACAACAAAATAGAAAACATTTGACTTCTTCATTTGAGAATATATCATTTATGGAGTTGCAAAACACAGTAATATAAAGAGTATGGCTTCAACCCTCCCAGACAGTTGATAAATATACCATTGTAGCATGTATGCAGAGTGCCATGACAAGGAAAAACACCAAGTGACAGAGAGTGGGAGTGATCATGAAGCTGCAGGAACCTCCCCGGGGGAGACGTTCTTTATGTTCATATCTTTTATTTAGTTTCTCTCATGAAACAGCAATATTTGCTTGAATAGTTGAAACTAATTACATAGACTAGTGACTGTTCTCTTCCTGAGAAAGATTTTACCCCTCATCCTAGACTATGTGGCAAAGTCCGAACAATTTTATTTTCACATCTGGGGAAGAGGGGGCTGTGCCACCAGCATCAGCTTAGTAGAACTAGAGATGTCACCATACATCCTACAATTTCCAGGACAGTCCCCCACAGTTGCTCCAAAATGTCAATAATGTTAAGATGAAGAATCTCCATAGTTAAGATAGGCCACAGATACTTAGCATTAAATCCCAGAAAATTTAAAATATTACTAAAGCCACTAATATCAGATGTCTTAAATACTCTTTTAATACTCTCCAATACAATAGTTCATTCAAACGATTAAATAAATACACAGGGAGGCCCAAATACACATCATTGAAAATTAGCAAAATAAAAACCATGTGCAAGAAAGTATGTCGGCTCAGCAGGTCAATGTGGCCAAGCATGATGACCTGAGTTTGATCCCAGGGACCCATATGGTGGAAGGAGAGAATGGACCCCAAAAGGTTGTCCTCTGACCTCCATATGTACCATGGCATGTGTGTCCCCACCCATACATACACACAACAAATAATAAATAAGAGTAATTTTAAAAAAAAAGAAACATCATTTGAGATTATCTATAAAGATCATGGTACATTTTGATCTAGTCATCCCATATTACCTGACATAATAACATCTGGATTAGAAAGGCTGGGTAACAAATAAAATGCAGATGGAAAAATTCTAAATGTAGCTACTGAATCTAGCATAGTACAACAATTCTTACCCAATGATCAAAGGTTCTTTTAATTTTTTTATTATGCTTTAAATGTGGGGTTCACAATAAAGTAGGTTTTACCTACTTACAGTGACACATTCTGAGGGAACATGATAGTATTGAACAGTCCCTTACATGCTATGCCATATACAAATCATATATCCTTTCTGAACCTCTACATCCTTAACACAAAGATAAAATCTTTACGTTAAACAAGTACAGGAGTTAGCATACACAGAGCAGATCCCCATAGAATCCAATATGCAGCATTCGTTCAATGAAAATAACTTTCTCATGTACATGATACTCAAGAAACAACAAGGCTTTGAGGTGATAACAAGATCTTATTTCTTGGACTCTCAAAAATGGTTTGCTTCCCTACCAAAGAGAATTGTTTTCTGGTCTCTGGACATTCCTTCTCTGATTATGAAAAGACATTACAATTTAACAAAATGGAAAATATTAGAAAGGTTATGAGAATGTTAAGAAATGTCTACTTCCTTGCCAACTGTACCACATATAATGAATTGAAAACTAGTTAGTCACCACAGGAAAATAACAAAGGGTTAAAGCTGTAAGGGTCTTATTAAAAAAAAGTCAATTAGCTCTACCCACCATTTTATCAAGGAGCCATTCAGACAAATTCCATGCAACAAATTAGTAGCAGCGTCAGAACTAATGTGGACTATTTGATATAAAATTTAGTATCTCTTGTTAATTCACAGAAATTGATACTTACACCTCCATGTAATCAAAACACTTGCTGTCGGTGACCTCAGATATGGGCTTTTTTAAGGTCTCTAGGTCTGGAAGTGACTTCCAGTCAACAGAAGACCAAGCAGGGAGGTCCCGCAACAGAAAATACCTCCAGAGAATTGGGTCTCTTACGGTTTTATTCCAGTACCGATCTGTACTTCCCAACTGGCACAGATCATGGGGAGAGAGAAATGACAAAATATACAGCTGTACATCGATCTGAAACAGAGACACATAACACAGAAGAAAAAGGAATAATTTGTCTTGGAAGATTGGTGATAACTTAGATAATCCATAAAGAATTGCTATACTAAAGGTCAACTGAACAAGTCACTCTTTATACTACTTAAGTCTATTTTATTTTCCTTTCCTTCAGAGAATAATCAAAACTCAACATTTTAATTCCTAACACATATGAAACATTCTTGAAAGCTCAAGGCTCTGTCTTCCTACTTTTCAAGCAAGATAATCACTTCCGTATTTCTCTTCCCATAGGTATTTTGATACACTTAATCAATAATTTTTTTCCTCAAAATAAACGTGTATCTAGTGGAAATTTTTCTGATTTTACTACTAGATCAAATGAAAGCGTGCCGATCTGTCATCTGAATTTCTCTATATAGTCTATTAATCCATTTCAAAGGACACAGGAGAGAAACTTGGAGGGTTTTCATTTGGAATGAATGTCAGTGGCATGTACCAATAATCCAACTGAGATAAAAGAACTGTAATAACCAACAATGTCTAATCTCTTCATTTTCTGATCTTTCTCTGAAACTTTAAATAACATGCACTCTCTTTGTGACCTGTTCTAACTTGAGGTTATTTTTCAATTTCGTTTATTTCTAACTACGTGGCAGTTTTGATGTTCAGGATATATCAGACTTGCTTGCTCGAGGCGATCCCCTAACTGGAATGAATACACTGAGTCTAGGACCGAAGATAAGATGTGCAGAACAGAGACAAATGAAATACTTTCCCAAGCTAACCCGTTTCCTTAGCCACATTTCCGGATATCCTATTGGGACGACTGACAGTCTATGGGTGATCGTGCTGGTCACTAGTGTGGGTTGTGGGGCGACCTTGGCTGGCTGGGGGGCAGGGACACCGTGAGTCCATGTCAGGACGATGCTGGCCACTCTCCTTCCAGGCGAGCCCACACCCGGAAGTGGCTGCCCTGCGGCCCAGGCCCGGGGGCTGTGCGCGGCCTGCGGGCTCGGCTCACCGGCAGCCGCGTCAGTGCGCTGGTCTCTTCCGCCGCCTCCTCCTCCCGGGGCGCCGTCCGCGCCGCCCGCTCTTTGCCCACCGCATGCCAGAAGGTCCTCCAGCCGCTCAGGATGGCGGCCTCCAGGCGGCTCCAGTCGCTGGCGGGCGGCGGGGAGCCGGCTCCGCGGGGCTCGCTTCCAGCCATGGCCGTGGCCGCGCGACACAGCCGGACGCACCGGCTTCCTGGCCGCTCGGCCTCCGTCTCCGCCTGCGCCCGCCCGCCGCCCAGGGCAGACCCGGGCTGGCCTACTGGGCGCGGTTCCGGGCCGAGGTCCGCGCCAACCATGGCTCACCCACTTGCTTTCTTACCACTGCGGGAAATGACTGTCCCCTCCCTCCCCACCCCTACCCCAGACTGTACCTTCTCTCGGTCCCTGGCTCTATTCACTTCAAGGACCTAGGAGGGACGGGGGCTTGTTGAGTAGCCACCCTTTTCTGTGATCTTGGACCTAATGACACTTGCTTCCCCGTAAGAATTAGTTGTAAGTGGGCTCTGTGTGTGCATCTGTGTTTTGGAATCACCAATTTACCGCTTTCTTGGAGCTTAGTAAAAACTGAGCCTATGGATACTATCAGGAGTCCGTGGAATTAAAGTTCTCCAAGGAGCTACATCTGTATTAAAGATAGTGCAGGCTGTGTGACTAGCACATCCTGCTTTGGAGAAAGTACTGTATATGGAGAGCCAGAACTGCCTCAGGCACAGTCCTTTAAATAGCTCTTTACCTTCAATCTCTGTATTTGGACTAACCTCTTCAGGAATATTAGGTAAAACTTGTGGTTAGTAAGCTTAGCAAACATCTAGCCCAAGATTTAATTTAACTATATGTATGTGGGTATCTGCAGAGGTCAGAGACACATTCCCTGGAGGTGGCATTAGAGGCAATTGTGTGCTACCCGCTCAGGTCCTTCCTCTGTAAGAACAGTACATGTTCTTTACTGCTGAGCCACCATCTTGCCATCCCCTTTACCTATCTTAACGTAAATAATGTAACATCTGAAATCAGAAAAGATTTACCCAATTTTATCTAGTTGTCTACATAATGCCTCCATCAGTGTAGGTGGTAAATGTATTTGATATATAGCCTTTGCTCTGTGGCTGTCATAGTTCATGGTAACTGCTTCCACAACTCAGTGTGCCATTCAAGGTAACTTGAATACAGTCTCTGGCCATGGTCACGCTTATCTTGCTTACATAAGAGTTGTTATTTTCCCTCAAAAAAGCCCAATTGTTAGGTACTTTATACCAAAACAGTGAGTTTAGGTCCACTACAAAAATTTAAGTACACTAAAATTGTTCAATGATCTATCATAAAAGGAGAGGATGAAAGAAAATTTGATAGGAAGAGAAAACAATGTGGTATTCTTAAAAGCAGCTAGTGAATTTTTAATCTTTCAAAAGCCAAATCTGTTCTGTTCACTTTAATCTTAATTTAAAAGAAATGTAAGAAACCAGAGGTAGACTATAGAACAAAATAATATTATACAGCTCTGGTTACAGTTTCTTTAGGAAAGACACAAACACCTGTGTGGTAGCATGTGTCAGTCATTTTCAAGTAGATTAATCTAACCCCCAAATCCGTTCCAAATCTAGACTTGTCACTTACAGGGGATACTTTAATATTCTCATGTTAAATTATTTAAAATATTTTAAGAATATTTAGTAAGGACCAAAACATGTTACACCGCAGTAAGACAAATTACATCCCAATCAAAATAACCTAAAGGTGTAAGTAAATCCTGTTCTTGATAACAAGCATGATAGGTGGATTCCACATAATTTAGTTTAAAATCATTGTCAACCTGTAACTGTTTACCATTCCAAGACATGAAGCTATATTATTTTTTGGAAAATATTAAAATTTTTTGATCTTGTATATACAATTGTTTTAACCTCTATTGTCAAAATGTTCTCCTACATCTAGTTCATAGAGTGTTTAAAAATTAATCCCATTTTATAACTTCAAAGTAGAAGGCAAGGCCCACATCTTTATAAACATTAAATCTTTAAAGAACACACAAGGCTACAGGAAATAGTTGCTAGTATACAAACAGTGAAGTAAAGATACTTAACAATATAAGCCAGCATGTACCAGTACTTACTTACTGCTTAGTAGTAGACCCTAAATGCTTTTCAATAGAACCCTTTATTCAAAAAGTAGTACCCAAGTATCTAAATGACAAGTAGAAATTCAACAAAGCTTGATGCCAGGGCAACTGAGGCTCTGTGAGAATCTAAATTTAAAATGATTATTATTCTACATGTCATTGCTAGTAGTGAATAGGTCAACCACAGGCTTATCAGGAAAACACTTATGAATTAATTACTTAGATGACATTTCTCCTCCCTAAGTTGTGTTTTATTTTACGTATTCGGAGAAAGAAAATTAGCATGAGAAACTAAGTCAGTTAAATTGAAGAAATGAGACGCCACTGCTCCTATATTACGAGGAAATGTGAATTATCTATTGAACGAGGAAGAATTCAGATTCATTATGGAAATACTTGTTGAAAATAAGATTAAGGGGCTAAAGAGATAGATCATGGTTAAGAGCTCCCCCTTCTCTTGCAGAGAATGGAAGTTGGAGTTCCAACTCCCACATCGGGTGACTTACAACCATCTGAAACTTCAGCTCCAGAGGATCTGAAGCCTCAACCCTCCATGGGCCACATGCACAGAAACACACCATTTAAACATGCTTAAAAATATTAAAAAGAAATAGAATATTAAAAGTCAGGAAGATTTATTAATTTACATAAGAGTTACAGTTAGGAAATGGCAGGGTTGTGATTTAACTCAGGCCTTCTAGTTCCAGAACTCACAATCTGAATCATTATGCTAACCTGTGTGCAAGTTATCAGGACCAGAAAAAAAGCATTCAGAAATTAGGAAAACATACTGAGAGGAAACATTTTTACTCTGATGCAAGAATAAAATATAAAAGAAAACAAGAAACAAGTAGGGGAATGTGATTTTAATTTTATTAATCATAGGTTCCAAAACACTGTAGTTGGAAAATGTTACTGAAAGTTGGTAAAACAAAACTACTAAACACCAGCATAAGTACATAATGAATACTTTTAATTCCTGTTATATTAAGCTTATGTCAATATAATACTTCCATAATGTATTTCATTTTATATTAAAAGAACTCAGGGTAAGTAATACTAGAGAACTATGGGATCCTGGATTCTGTGGCAGATGGGGTATTCATAGTTACAAAAGGGGCCCTAGAAGACAGACCAAGGAGACAAGCAACCTAAAAGTAGACCATGTTAGTAGCAGTGGGTTTTTAAAGCGTCAGGAAGATAACTCTGAGAATGCCTTCACAGCGCTCACTTTAATGACTATCAAAGCACTGAAAGCACTGACCGAGGACTGTAAAGCTAGGAACGTAACTTTACGGTGGCCTTTTAGTCCTGACTCTTAGCTCACTCTACTGTATGCAAAAGATAAGGGAATGTCAATGATATGTACCTTAACATCAGATAATGCACAGTAGCCAGAAAGCCTATAAACACAGCAAGAGACAGTCTCTTAAGTCCTTCTTTTCTTTTGGTTTTTGTTTTTTAAGACAGGGTTTCTCTGTTTAACAGCCCTGGCTGCTCTGAAACTCTCTTTATAGACCAGGCTGGCCTCAAACTCACAATCAAGTCTTAAAGCCTAATCCACATCAGAAAATTCATACTGAGTAAAGAATGATAAACATTTAAGGATTATGGAAAATCCTATAACATTTTACATCTTAATAAACAGCAGAGAATTCATACTGAAGATAGTGATTTTTCACTAGAAGTAGGAAAATAAAAACTGCTGAACACTAGCATGAATATATAATGTATAAATTAATCATGACTATATTAAGTACCTCTTAATGTAATATTTCTGTACTATGTTACCTCATATTGTGTTTAAAATATATAGGCAAGTGATATTAAAGAAACTACAGTTTTGGCTTTTGTGGACAGAAGTAGTAACCTTATAGAAGACAGAAAAGGGAAGGAGAAGGTAGAAAGAAAACCACCTGGAATGAATAAAAAGCCCAAGGCCTTTAGGCAGTATACATTAGGAACACCACTGATCAGAAATCTACTAAATGCAACAGAAATGAGAAAGTTTTAAGTGGTGACTTCGGTAAGAAAATCTTTGAGTCTACTGAATATACAAGGCATCTAAACAACAGAATGGAAATTGAAGATGGGTGCTTAGATGTGCCTTTCCAACCACTCCAAATAAGATAGCACCCATCTCCAAGTCACACTTGTCCCTTACACCCTGCTTAATGCTTTATAGTGTTATCACTTGGCATACTGTATATATTCTTCCTCTACTGAAAGCCCCATAATAGGAGGGTGCTTCCAAAGCTATATCCTCAGTGCCTAGAACAAGATATGCCATGTAGTAGGCATACAATAGCTGTTGAAAGAATTGATTGTAGGCTTAATTACTGTCCATATGTGGAGTATTTGGTATTTTGAGGTTACTTCATTCTAAATAAAGAATTAACTCCTCAAGATTAAATGAATACAAAATGTGTTGTTCTTTTATAATACCACAGTAAAAAGTACTGCAACTATCATGGTCTACAAATTGTTCTCCAATTGTCTGGGTGGAGGGAGTAAAATACACAAAAAGCACCCAGGAATACCCTCATAATTGTACCATCCAGTGAGTCCACAAAGGTCATAAAGGCAAAACTTGAAGCTCTCAGCTTCTGAAGATGAAGTCTTATTTTCTCAGGTTTAGTATCCGAGTAACACTTTACTCCTCTGAGGAATCTATATTCCTCATTGCTGTATCAACTGCTGGTATAGAGGGCATGGCAGTTTGGAATGCAATAGCAGCAACCCTTTTGTGCAAAATTTGGCATTTCAAATCATGCCTCATTAATTCAAAAAACATTACTACCTACCATGCAAAGAACAGTATGTGCAAAGGTAAAATTTTAAGATATGGAGTTCATTCAGTAGTAAGGAAAATAATTACAACACATTGAACTGTGGTCACACGGGTAAAGGAAGATAGAAAAAATAAAGGAACTTCTAATCTCTACTGGAAAGGGCTGAAGAAAAGCCTTTGGACATAGTATTACTAAAGGTACATCATACAAGTAAAGTATTATCTGGCCACAAAGAAGGGCCTAGAAATAATGATGTCTACAAAGGTACTGAGGTTGGAAAACGTAAGTGCATTTGGGAAAAGTACTGGAAGCACTTGATTAATGGATTATGACCCACTGAAGAAGTCTGTGCTTCTAAAAAGCACATTAAAGATCATTTAATTTTAGAAAGCTAAGGTATTTTCATAATAAAACTTGCTAAAATGCTAGGTTAGATAAAAATCTTGGTTGTATAAAGATAGGCCAGGAGTTACAGCAGGGATGGAGGAATCTCCCCTGACTTCCACTGCTCATTCAGAATTTTGTTTATCAAAAGGAGCCTGGGGTTTTGATGTGTGAAAAACGTTGGTCTAGAACACAAGTGAGAATGTTGTAGAAATGAGGATGGGAAGGCAGGCCTCTGTTTCCCTACTTGAAAAATACACAAAACTGGGGGAAACGAAGCAGAGAGGATTTTCCATAAAGGCTAAAAATTTGATGTTTGCTCATACTGACCTTAAAATTACTGTGCAGTCAGTATTTGTCAAAGTGAAGACATTTAATAGGCAGTTAGAAATAAACTTCAGAAAGCAAGGAAAATGGAGCTCAAGTTCCTGGAATGGAAATCAGCCTGGTATAGGCATTATTACAAGCCAAATGGCTGTGAAAAGTATTGCTTAACATGAGCATTTGGAGTAAAAAGAAAGAAGGAGAAAGGAAAGAAGAAAGAACAGACCCTTCATGAGGACAAGCAAAAAATGAGAAACAACAAGAGAAACAAAGGAAATAGCAAAGAGTAGTCAACAGAAAACAGGCAGCCTATTTTTTCTTTAAAACAGAAAAGTGAGTAAATATAAGTTGACTCCCTCAGAATCTAAACTTCCTGTTAAAGAACAACGGTAGAGGTGACTAATGAAATTGGACTCTACCACAGTGGGAAGGACAGGCACCTCAGTCGCTTGCAGTGAAGGTTCTTCTAAGTGAAGTCATACTCGTAGTAACACGCTTGGAAGGACTACATGCCTTCCATAGAACTGAGCCTCCTAAGAATAAATGGCCGAGGAAGGATTAACCCAGTGCTGAGAGCCTGCTAAAGACAAAAGAGAAGAGGGAAGACCACGGGACAGTAGTTCCGATGAAGCCCCATGAGGTGCAGGGCAAAGAAGTCATGAAAAAGGCTCACTGCTCAAGAGTTAGGACAACAGTCAAGAAAGAACCTGCAAAAGGGATGAAAGCTGTAGAATGAAAATAGAGAAAAACCAATAAAAACAAGGACATTTTAAAAGCTGAAAAGATGAGAATTGTCATCTGTTACTGAAATTTAAGATTTTAGAAAAAGAAACTGAGTATGGCTGATACTCAAGGTGCAGTAACAGAAATGACTAGATGTACAGATGTCACTGGGACAAAAGTCTAGTGCATCAGAAGGTATCATCATACAGACCATCCCAAGACAACAGGAGTTGAGGTAGGCAGAAAGACGGTGAGCAAGACAGCAAACTAGGCTCTTTGACCATCAGCATTTCAATCCTAATAAAGGCAAAACATATGTAAAGTTCATTATATGCAAAGATGTGCCCTAAAGGCACCTGAACTAATGACAGAATATCTACACTGATTTTTATCTTCATTATTGGAAACACCATGCAGTTTTTGTTTTAAACAAAATAAGAAAATAATTTATAAAATAGCTAAGTCAATAATTTAAGTATTATTAGTAATACATGGCAAAATAAATACAATGATTCATTTTTTAAAATATTTTGCTATTTAGCTTACTGGAAATGAAATCTAAATATTAGTTATAATCTTTTAATTGCCTACATTTATACTCATAGTATATATTTGAAACAAGGAGGAAAACTGATTTTCATCTTTGAAGTATGCCTACTTCAAAATAAGGGAGATTTTGTGTTACATATATTTTACTACAATGAAATATAACCTAAAGTATTAGAAAACAACTGTCAATCTACATTGGGTTCCTCCTTATCAGTGGCAGGATTGTATGTAGTTCAAGTTCAGTTAGAATAACATATGCCATTTTAGAAATTAGGGAATACTTTTTTCACAGATTAAGACTATACAATGAAAGGTGATAGCATTAAAGAAGGGTAGCCACATTGGGCATCTTTACGTAGTGTAATATTCTCAAGATCAGTGTAGCAGAGCTCCTTTTCTGAAGCTTCTTTTCTGGTTCACCCATCTTTACTTCTCTCAGTTGGGAGGATACATGACCACCTAGCTACAGCGCTGCTGAAAGAAGCTGAGGATCTGCTTTGCATTCGTTGTGTTCCACTCCTGCGCTTTCAGAGGTCCTTCACACACCGACACATACTTCTTCAGAATTTTTTCTCCTACTTCTCGGAAATCCAAAGGTTCTTTGTGTGTGGTGCAGCTTGCTCCAAAAGCATCAGTACCAACTTCAGGATTTTCTGACTGTGGATCTGGGCAATGCTTTAATCCCCAGTAGCACATTTCTCCACTGTACATCATAGCCAGCACATGAATATCACTAAATATTCCTGGGAAGGTCATTCATTTTGAAATTAGAATTAAGTTTATAGAAGAAAAATCAGCTATTGAAAAGCTAATAAAGTCATCACCAATAAACATTTTTCATGCCACTTATTAATGCTCAGAAAAGCCCACTATCACTCTCACAATCCTAACTTAATCAATACTTTTGTCTTTTACCCAGAAAAGAAATTCACCCCCCAAACAAAGCAGACTATTGTCAAATAATATTTTTTTAATAACCATCTAGGTGTTCTTAACATTTCTAGTCCTCTTTAGGACCTTTTTTTGAGAATTAATTTCACTAGTGGAACACTTCTAGATTGTACGCTAAATTCTGTATACAACTTCAGAACCCTCATAAATTCTCTAAATTGCATCCATGAACACAAAGTTTATTTTGAAGGATGTTCTAGGATCAGTGATATAACTGTATTGTTATGACATGTCCTATATTTGAGTCTACTAATAATCTTATGTATCATTATGTGTTTGATGGGCCATACAATTCTAAATTATCAGACATGCTAATGATATGCAAGATGCTTTGTATCACTAGGGAAAAAGCACATCCAGGATCATTTCCATCAAAACATGAATAGTCCTTTAACATTATTCCCAGCAATTTTACAATTAAATATTTAAGGTCAGAAGCATGTTAATTTGTAAGAAATATAAATTAGACTTAGAATAAGAGAGTACACCAGGAGTAGCAGGAACATTTGTAATTCGAATAACCTTGGAGGTGGGCAGAATTATAGTTGCAGACCAGCCTCCTGTACTACAGAGGAGTTCCAGGCTAACTGAAGCTACATAGTAAAACCTATCTCAAAAAAACCATAAGATTAAAAAGTGAATAATTAAAACAAAAAAATGGTGTTATTAAAATATATGATCAACTTCTTATGGTCACTTAGACACAAACAAATGATTTATTCCAATGTACAAGTACTTGTGTGATAAGCAAATTTACATCAAATAAATGGTCATGATAACCTCACCATGTTGGTTTGAATAAGAATGGCCCCAGAGGCTCATATATTTGAATACTTAGTCACCAGGGAGCTGCATTATTTAAAAGAATTAAAGGTCGGCCTGGTTAGAGAAGTGTGTCACTAGGGGTAGGCTTTGAGGGTTCAAAGCCCATGCCAACCAAGCCCATAGTCTCGCTCTCTGCCAGGCCCAGTCTCTGCCTGCTATATGTGGATCAGGATGTAGCTCTTAGCTACTTCTCCACCACCAGGCCTGCCTGCCTGCCATCATGCTCCCACCATGATGATAACGGACTAAACCTCTCATGTTTCTTTCATAAGAGTTGCCTTGGTCATGATGTCTCTTCACAGCAATAGAACAGTGACTAAGACACTCACATAAAATAATTCAATAAAACTACAAGTATGACTATAGCAGAATGCAAGTTTCTACTGTTCTGAATGTACCTAAGTCACCAAATTTATTCTTATAAGCTGCCATCTTCAAATTCTACCTAGAAAGAGCGGCAAGTGAAATAAGAGTTCGCAGAACAGCTGATTCATTGAAGCATGTATCAATCAAAAGTAGCCACTAAAGAGCAGAGTCTGGGATGTGCATTTCAGAAAATGAGAGACCACACTACATTATGTTGTCTACGTGTAAAGCAAATTCTACTTAGCAAGTACAATTAGCACATACATGTCTATCTCATTTAAAACTTACTTCCAGTATAATATTAATAGCCAACTCTAGTTCTTGTCAAAACAAAATTAAGCAAAAGTAACACCATACATTAACTCTCCCAAATTAACTCCATCTCTGCATCTTCTTCTGGCCTCCACGGGTACCCCCATACATGTACATATATTCACTCACACACAAAGACATTAATGAAAGTACACACACACACACACACACACACACATATCACATCTCATTATATACTTCTGATTGTCCTGGAACTCACTATGTAGACCACGCTGTCCTCATACCTCTGCCTCTTAAATACTGGGATTAAAGATTTGTGCCACTATATCTAGCCAAAACTAAATAGGTTTTAAGTGTTTTTCTACATTATATGAAAAGATTTTAGTCCTTGAATTCATTTTAAATCCAGTATGAAATTCAAATGAGAATAAAGTTAGCAAGTTTTCTAAAATCTTAAAGAAAAAAAAAAAAACTTCACTTAGGAAACTTTAACAAGAAATCACCTTACCTGTACTCAGTAATTTAGCTGTGTCTAAGTCTTGGAAAGAAACACCTTCATTTAACTGGATAGGGCATCGATAATTTAGCATCTGCAGCAAGTAATTGATCCCATCAACAAGGTACTAAATAAAGAAGTCAAATAATTAAAAGCATTATACACAGAACTATAAACAAGTACTTTTTGTCTTATTCTTTACTCAAGAATAAATGGACTGATACACAGGTATATATAATTACTATTACATTCCAATGGCATAAAACCTCACCACTCTAAGACTGTTCTAATATAAGTAAACCCCCAAATAATAAGAGTATGGAACAAGGAGAAAATATCAACCACAAACACATGGGCCAGTAATTAATTTATTAAAAAAATATTATCAAAGGATAAATGTTGTAAAAGTGAATTCAAAAACCTTTAAAACTATATATGGAGTTGTGTTTGTTCTGCAGTACTGGGAACTACACCTAGGTTAATCATATGCTAGACAAATGCTCTAACACCAAACTATATTTTCAGCCCTTTTTATGATTCAGATATAGTATAACTAAATTTTTCTACCTAAAAGTATGGCTTCCATTTCCAAGCCTATGTAAACTATGGGTACATTTAGACTGAGCTGGAATTCTTAGTGACACAAAACTAAGATTCATGTCTTTGGAATAATAACGTTAGAACAGATACAAATCACAGAGTCAGACTGTCTTAGGAGCAGAGTTACATAGGCTTCTCAGGATTACCTTGCCTACAAAGGGAGACTCATAACAAAACTTCTTGAAATATTTAGAAATTAATAGCTTTATCTTATATCCAAACAAAAATAAAAATCAAGACCTTGAGAGACACATGTAGTAGTCTCCAAATGATGATATTCTTTCATGTGCCATCTTAGTCTTCACAGAAATTCCAAGAACCTAAAGCCTGTGAACCTAAAATGGAGGTCTACTAGCCCAGAATCTCTGACTTCACTACTGTTATTATAATGTTGTAAAGCCTGTAAATGCTAACATTCAAAATAAAAAATGAAATTGTTTCTTACCTTCTGAAGCAAGTTAGATTTTCTCAAGAGCCACTCCCTTCTCTTAGTTAGAGAATGACAATACATATATAACAGGGCTCCTCGTCTCCAAGAGAGGCATTCCAGTAGCTCATCCCCAAGCAAATCACATAGCTAAAAAGAAACATAAAATGCATATCCACAAAAAAGCCAGACATTTACAAAAATCAAACTTCTAAAGAAAACTAAGCAATTCAAGCACTCTCATTTCACAGAATGTGTCTAGGTTAGGCTACAAAGGAAGGCTTATGTTGGAATTAAGTAGACTTAACTGTTCTCTGTTGGTATATATACAGCAAACTAACTGTAATTTACAAATAGTTTCATAAAATAACTTGAAATATCACAGTAGCAAATCCCCCTAATATTATTTGGAAAATGGAAAAAAATCCATTATCTCATTAAAATGATACCCTTTTAGAAACACACTGTGTCAAGATCATATTTATTTTTCTAGAAAGAATAGGAACTAGAGAATAGAATAAGAATTAAATTGCTAGAATAATGAAAAGATATATATGAAAAATAATTTTAATAAATCAAAATGTTTGTTGTGGTATGGCATTTAAATCTTGGGGTGATCTGCTTTTCTAGTAAGCCTGTCCTAATAAATATATAGAGCCAAGAAGGTATTTAGGTAGACAGTCAGCAGGCACATAAATACAAGAAATAATTTACTTGAAATAGTATCCAGCAGGGCCAGCAAGGAGGCTCAGGAGGTAATGGTGCTTGTGGCCAAACCTTAAAACCTGAATTCAATTCCAGAACCCATATGGTGAAAGAAGAGAAATGACTCCTGTAAGCTGTCCTGACCTCCACATGTGTACTGTGCCACATACATGTACATGTACACAATGCAACCACAAATAAATGTTTTTAAAAAAAAAAAAGAATACCCAGAACTAGATATGTTAAGGTTCACCAACAAAGTGTGTGAACAGGACATTACAGACAGAACAGAGACTACCAAAGCATGAAGGAGACATCCTTGGGCAACGCCTGTCTCTAAGATGAAAAAGAGGAGTTTCCAGCAAAGAGCAAGGGAAAGCTTCTTAAGGTGAAGGAGAAAAGAGCACACAGGAGACGAGTGATCAGTGCTAGTAAAAAAGGCAGCAAATGTTCACCAGGACCAGGATTTAAACAGACGGTAAGGACTGGGTGTGGTGGGACATGATTTTCATCCCAGTACTTAGGAGGTAGAGGCAGGTAGATTTCTGTGAATCTAGGGTCAGCCTAACCTACAGAGTTCAAGGGCAGCCAGCATTACACAGTGAGACCCTGTCTCAAAACTCGAAAGGGGAAAAAAAAGACAATAAAGACAAATGTAAAAATTAGATTACATGACTATCAAGAAACAGCACCTGCAAAAGTAAAAGGGACAAGGGAATATCTGTGTTAGAAAAGGATTCTGTATTACAATTAAAATTCCATTATATAAATATTTTGAAAGGAGTTCATAAAATATACTTTTCTGATCATGGCCTGGAGTGTTAAGCTCCTCTCCCTCAACCCCTACCCTCTTTGAGACAGGATCTTTTTAAACAGTCTTGGCTGGCCTGGAACTTACTATGTAGACCAGGCTGGCCTAGAACTCCCTATTTAGACCAGGTTGGCTTCGAACTCAGATCCCTTGCCTCTCTCAAGTGCTAGGATCAAAACATGTGAAACCATGCCCAGCAAATCTCTTTCTTTTAATCTTAACTTAAAGAAAAGATACATTCACAAGCAACAAAAATATAGTCTAAAGAGCAGGACAGCAGAAAGACAATGTGACAATGTTCTGTTACCATTCACAAGTATACAGAACTTACTTTGGGATGCATATTGTTTTCTTTAACTAAAATTTCTGGCTCTGAAAGGAAACTGAGAAGCTCTTTTACTTTCTGGGGAGAAGAGTCTTCAGGAAAATCTTCATCTACTAGCTTATTCTCCTCAAAATATGTCATGTCCAATATGGCCTTAAGACAAAGAAGAAAAGTATCTGTAAGAGATGGAACTTCACAGAGTAACAAAGAATTTAGCTTTGCATATATAGAAGCTTTATTAGACACTCAACCATGTTAACACATGTATTTAAATTTGAAAGTAAGCAAAATGTTCAGGGGCAAACAGGATTAGTGATGTTTCAATTACCATAATTATGAAAATGTAATCAATTATTAAATTATTTGCTGTTTATATCTGTATAACCCCTGAAAAGTTTATAAATGCCTGAAGTATTATAGTCTACTTCTACTTTTCAATATTGAATCTTCGGTAGACTTGTTTTTCCCAAATATACAGCCAGTATTTGAGAGCATACATCCTGCCACCACATAAAGGAAGCATGCTATTTATGTATGAATTCCAACACTGAGTCCCTAACAGCCTGTAAGGCATTAAAACTCCTTAGTCCTTTTACTTATTTTAATCTACTAGACTAAAACTAAGGAAAGTGGGTTGTAGTGGTAGTTTTTCTACTGGTCACAAAACTAAGGACAAGCCAGTGCCTTTGAAAGTTCCTTTCTTTGAGAATAAAATGCATATGTAAAACATATGAAACACTACAAGCACAATTAATAATACCTAAGTGATAAGGCCTAAGCCTTATCTTCAAGGGGAGAGAGATCAGCATCTTACAGGCTTGATTCAAAGCCATGAGCATCTTACAGAGGGAAGCTATGGATTCAGAGCCATGAGCAGAATTCAAGGCATGGGAAATTTAAGTCTGTATCTCTAGATATTCTGCTGTATTGGGAGAAGTTCAAATATTTAGAGATCTTCATGTGAAAGACAAGCATAATCCTCACCATAGCAGACAAAAGTGGAAAGTCTTCTGAAGAGTTAGATACCTTCCAAGTTAGTTCCTAGGGGTTTAGCTATTATAGGCTAATTCAGTCATGCTTGGAGAGAGAAACACTAACATGTACCTCCTATGAGGAAGCACAGTGATGGGCCTGTCAACACTATAAATATGCACTTGCAAAACTTAACCAAGTCCTCTACTTTCCATAACTACTTCACCTTTACTATCTCTTAGGAATCAAGGAAGGACATATGAAAGCACTTTGCTAACCAAAAAGTGCTATTCAAATATCAATTATTGTGATGGCATTATAGTTCTTGATGTCAGCTTTCCTCAGAAGTGCTTGAGAAGTCCAAGAAAGCAGATACCACTCAAAAGGAAGGTGTGGTGGTTTAAAAGGAAATGGTCCCCATAGGGAATGGCACTATTAGGAGGTGTGGCTTTGTTGGAATAGATATGGCCTTGTTGGAGGAAATGTTTCACTATGGGGGTGGGCTTTGAGGTTTCATATATCCTCAAGATGCCCAGTGTCTCAGAGTACTTCCTGTTGCCAGCGGGTCAAGATGTAGTACTCTCAGCTCTTTCTCCAGCACCATGTCTGTCTGCATTCTGCCATGTCCTGCCATGATGAAAATGGACTAAACCTCTGAAACTGTAAGCCACCCCAATTAAATGATTTTCCTTTATAAGAGTTGCCATGGTCTTGGTGTCTCTTCACAGCAATAGAAACCCTAACTAAGACAGAAGGTAAAAAGTAACAGAAAAATGTCATGAATGTGTATAATGACAGCATAGGAATGATATTTACAATCCTAGGAAAATGTGAATTCCAGGGGAGAAAATTAGGCCTTAGTTTCTAGTATTCGGATTAGTTATCATTACCAGTGTTAATAGCAGTATTTTTACTTACACATCTAATGAATCTTCCTCCTTTGCAAACTGCAGGTTTTTTTCTCATTAATAAAACTCAATGCTTTAAGATTAATTTGATTTTATTACATATATAGCCTTTGGGAGTCTACCATTTAAATAATCAATCTGCCCTCAGAACACCAGAGTTCAGGGACTGAGGGAGATGGCCCAGTCAATGCAGTCTTTGACACAAGCATAGGACCTGAGTTTAGATCCTCAGCATCCACGTAAGAAGTTGGGCCTGGCAGTGAGCACCTGTAATCCCAGCACTGGGGAGGCTAAGAGCTGCATCTCTGGCCCTCACTGGCTGGCCCGTCGGCCCAGCTGAATCCATAAGCTACAGGTTCAGTGAGAGACCCTGTCTCAAAAATCAAGATGGAGTGATTGAAGAAAAGACCTAACATCAACCCCTGATCTCCAGATGAATACACTCAAGTGCACAAGCACCCACATCCTCATGAATATATGTGTGCATCACACATACCCTCAGGAAAGCCAGACTTCACATTTGTTTCAGTACCTGTGTATACAGTTCCAAAAGACTGGATGGATTTGAACATTCTTTCTCTTCTCCACACAAGAGTTTCAATTTTTCTAGAGCTGCAGAGGCCCGAATTAAAAAGTGATCTGTAAGTAATAAAAACATGATTATTTCACATAAATTCAAAGTGCCTTTTAAACAAAAAATAAGCTATATAACAGAAATGATGTAACAAAACTATATTATGACAAGATAGCCATCTCTTACCTAAAACATAAGTATTTCATACATAAAACCCAATCACAATAAAGTATATTTATTATCAAAAGCAAAGGAGTGAAAGCTTTTTTAGATTCACTGGTGCTATTTCTTAAATTCTGTCTATATTCTTAAGCGACTTTATTAAAGAATTAAGTATACAGCTCATTTCTTGGGTGTGTATGTGTAGTATATATGCATATGTATGCATGTTCACACACGTGTGGGTGTGCATGTGGAAGGCAAAGACTGACATCAAGATGTCTTCCTTAATCACTCCTCACCTTCTATACTGAGCCACGGTCACTCATTGAACAAGGAGCTTGCCATTTGGCTAGTCTGGCTAGCTAACCTGCCCTGGGAGCCTTGGGATGACATGTGAACCACAATGGCAACTTGGCATTTACCACAGTTCATCCTGCTTGCACAGCACGTGCTTCACCTGCTGAGCTGTCTACGTCACTCTCAGTTTATTATAATGTTTTTTACAATGGTGAAATACTCAAAATACTTAATAAATTTACAAGTTTTCAGAATAATGCAAAATCTACACATCTACGGAAATAGTTCCACTGAATGCATGTAATTTCATAAATGTAACTGCAAATGTTTCCTAAAAGAATAAGTGACCAAATCAAATCTGTAAAAATATCAGACAGTAAACAACTCTAACTTTATTGTATTTGTATTTCTAGCTGCTACAACTACGATTACAATTTAAAAGGCTATCTTATTCCTTTAAAACTTTGCTATGGAACAAATTACCTCATTCCTTTAAAACCTACAGAAAAACAACAAAAAACAAACAAAAATTCCAATACTTCCTATACACTTTCTTATCACAAGTTACCCAACCTTCCAGCCTTCACCATCTCCCCTTTACTACCATATCTTCTTTACGTCTGATTCCAGACTTCGTGGGTCCCAAAAATCCTGTCCTGCCTCTGCATCACTTCATGTAGTAAAATTTATACAAGCATGCCACAAGCAAGACACGAAAGTCTCTAAGCCTCTTCTCTGAAATACAGCACCTTTCCTAACCATCTGCCAATGGACAGACAACATAGTAGTTGGTGTGGTCCCATCTGACCCAGCCTCTGCAGTTACATAAAGAGATAATCTGTTTAGTTTTAGAATAAAAATACCATCGGGTGTGTCAGCTGGCAATCACATAATGACCTTTAGTTTTCCTGTGAAAAACTAAACTGTAGCTTTAGAGAATTTTTTTTTTTTTTTACTGCTGTAAGATCACTATTCACCTGGCTTAATTCCTATTTAGTTAGCAGTCTTCCCATCTCTCCTTGGCCCCAAAGTACCAACTGTAAACTCAGAAGATTCTCCTGTGAACCCCAATAGTATGGAATACTGCACTCCCCACATGCTTTAGAAGCTGTTTATATTTTTCCCTTAACTTCCGAGATGATTGTAAACGCCAAGACTTGTACTGAACCAAGTCATTGCTGAAGAAAGATGGTATCGTTATTACTATAGGGGGGGATGTGGTACTGGCATAGGTATCATCTTGGAAAAGTCCATAAAAATACATCCCCTTTAACTAGAAATATTTAAAGCAAACCAGCAAGGCAAAAGATAAAAGTGACTCACATAATCTCTGGAAAACGTCCTTCTTATGGAATAATTCCATACAAGACACTATCAGACTGTTAGCAATGAGAAATAGATGAACAAAAAAATTGGCCATAAATACAAAGAGCATTCTTAAGTAGAATGAAGATGTGCTTTATGTAATCTAGTTTGAATAAAATAGACTATCAACAGTGACAACTTAATAAAAACATGTAACTGTTAGGCTAAAGGACAAATTTCCAATGTGTATTGTTTTTGTTGTATGAAAAGGGGCCAAGTTTAATTCAAATACACATAATCTTGTTTTAATTAAACTTAAGTAAGCCCTGTTAGTAATTCTCTAGTAAGATTAACTTCAATACTGACTACTAGCTCATAAAGTGGACAGCTACCACTGTAATTTTAGTAAAATTTAGATGTATAAAAGCCTCCAAACAAGACCATGTAACACTGAACTTCTCTTTCCAGGCTTCTTCTACATGGGATCATAGAATCCTTCCTTTCAAAAGAAAATATGACTGTTGGGTTCGGTAATAAGTGAATAAAGATTATTCAGGCTTTCTGGGCTGACCCAAATAGAATTAAAAGTAAGCTGGATACAGATCAGGTAACAGTCACTACTGAACCCTATCTTCCACTTGCCACAAAACAAAAGCCACAGCCTCATTGTAGTATGTGGGACACTGAGGAACACTGTCCTAAGAAGAAACAGTCCAGCAAATGTTCTTCATTCAAAGTGGCTCATTTAATTGTAAATTGTAAACCACTTCTGTAAATATACCAACTATTCAATCACTTGGAAAAATGCTTCACTATGGTTTTTCTATGATTCTAGTTATAATACTTTTAAAGCTTGTGTACGGTAAAGGCACAACATTAAAAAAAAAAAAGTACCGTCCAATCAGTTACAACTGAGAAATTATAAAAAGCAAACTGATTCTGATGTCAGAAGAACGATCTATTTCCCAACCCACTTTTTTTTTTTCTCTTTAAGGAAACAGCTCAGCTATTTCTCAGTATATGCATGGCTTTGAAAGAACTAAGATGGTGTGGAGGGAAGCCCATTTAAACTACACCGGTGCAACTGTGTAAAAATACTGTTTATTTGCGATTGAATTTTGAACTGAACACAAAGGGGGAAATTTACAAGGTAGGAATGAGAAAGTGAACTGTCACGCACGCCCCTTTGTATTTACTGGATCCAAAAAAAAAAAATTAAAAAAAGAAACGTTCATTTGTGTACAGTATTAAGCATTCGGGGAATCGTCCAAGGGTACTTTTATTCACAGTCTACCCTTTCCGCAGATTCGACACTACACATCTGGTCGGATGTAAACAAAAAGGGTTTCAAGGAATATTTTTT
>CABHPR010144840.1:3984-25516 GCA_902168415.1 Peromyscus melanophrys | reverse complement strand
GCACAGAAGCCAAGAGCTCACATCTTGAACCGCAAACACAAAGCGGAGAGAGTGAACAGGGGGTGGCCAGAGGCTTTTCATCTCAAAGCCCGCCTCCAGTGACATACTTCCTCCAGCAAGGCTAGACCACCTAAATCTTCCCCAAACAGTGCCACCAACTGGGAACCAAGTGTTCAGGTGCCTGAGACTGTGGGGGACACATTTTCAGTCAGACTACCACACCAGGTGATGCTAGGTTGGCAAGTTGACACCATAAAGTAACCATGACAGGCGCTTCAGTGTTAGGAGAATGTGAAAGGCTCTTTTTTCCTTTACTCTGTGTGCACATTAGGTGACTTTCTTATTTCTCATTAGCCTCTAAGCCAGTGGTTCTCAGCCTTCCCTTTAATACAGTTCCTCATGTTGTGGTGACCCCCAGCCATAAAGTTACTTTTTGCTACTTCATAATTGAAGTTTTGCTACTCTTATGAATCGTAATGTAAATATCTGATATGCAGGATAGCTGACCTGTGGCCCACAGGTTGAGAACCACTGCTCTAAGCATTAAGTCAGTTACATTCCCACTATCAATTCTTCATTCTATGTCCATGGGAAAAAGATATACATTCTCCTTTTCTGGTTCTTCTAAGTCAGTGTGCTTCAAGGAGGGTGGGGTAAAACTGAAAGATTCTGACAGGGTAAGAAACAAAATTTGGAGAGATAGATACAGAGTTAGTTGTACCTGATGGTCAATTTAGAGTCTGCTCATGGCATTTTTATATGTATGGCATATAATACCTTTAAGTACCAGATAGGCTTCTGTTACCATTATCATGGCTATTGATCCTAATCCTAAAATTCCTTAAGGATGATATCTGAGAAAGTGCAGATGGGACGTCAGGCGATGGTACAGTGGTCACTCCTGGGCTGCACCCTCTCCCAAGAGTTACTCTCCCAACTGTGTGAGGATGGGGCAGGAGGACATGGCCATGAGGCGTATTAGCAGATCAGCATGGTTAAGGCACCACTGCTTACATGGAAACCTCAGTGAAATCGCCTTGACCTGTCTTAGAGCATCACCCAGCCAACTGTGTCATCGAGAGAAACAAAGGCACCCTGCAAAGGGTTAACAGCCTCGCAATTACTTTTGTTGTTTTAGTAAATTAAGATCCTCTGTTGATGTACAACTCCAGGCAGGAGCTGGAGAAGGATGAAGCGTTTCCTCAAGTGGAGCTCTTTTATTCTGGAGCGATAAACCCAGGGTTTTATTCCTGCAAGCCTTAGCTCAGTGAGTTGTTTGTGACATCACAGCCGGCTGCAAAGGCTTGTGGCCCATCTGGGTTTTTATCAGCCTTTTGTCCGAGGGGTGGAGAGGGCGGAGCACAGACCTAGAGAAAGTGGACTGATGCGGTGGCTGCTGTCTGACCCGATTTCAGAACACACTTTAATCCTAGCTTTGTCTTCTCATTTAAATTGTGGGACACCTGTCTTAGAGGCTAGTCTCTATGTCTCCCAAACACAATTTCAAGAGGACTTAATTTGGGGGCTGGAGAGATGGCTTAGCGTTTAAGAGGGCTTCCTGCTCCTTCAGGACTGTTTTCCTGGTTCTCGGTTCCTAGCACCCACGTTGGGCCCCTCACAACTGCTTCTAACTCCAGCTCCAGATGATCTGGCACCCTCTTCTGACTTCTACAGGCACTTGCACTCATGTGCACATACCTACACATAAAAATTTAAAATAAACCTTTTTTTAAGGACTTGAGTTAGTTTCAAAAGTCTACCCTAATTCAAAGTAAGGCAATAGGAAAGACTTTATCCCATTTTAAATACTGGATCTACAGTATTTTTTTAAAGTTAAGGTTTATCTTTTCCCCCTCCACAGAACCAAGCCTTCACAACAAATGTAATTCTAAGTTATTTACAAACTTTGCTCATCTTTTAGGTATCCAGAAACAAAAGCCAATCCATTGTCACTTTGAATAGAGATGAATAGTCCACACCCAGGAATGATCTTTGAGCAAAAATTTAATCATCTCTATTGTTCTCTTAATTCTAGAAGAGCATGTTTCTCCCAGAAGAGGAAAAACATTCACAAATACTAATGAGAGCATTTTTTAAATATATAAAGTGCTTTATAAAAATCTAAGTGAGATCTCTAGTACACATCAAATTAAATTTTTATTTAAATTCGTAAGTTTCTCCCCCAGACATAGCTATTAATAACATCTAGAAAAAAGTGCTGTGAAATAGTGTTGGAGAAACTAATTAGATGGAAGTAGGAACCAAAGATAATAAAGAATGTTAAGTCCTGTGGCAATGATTGCCACGAATAGATTAGGAACTCTTTTACTACCCCATGAGCCTTAAATTACAGATTTCAATGACTTACGGGGACTGAATAATGAGATATTTCATCTCAAATATTTTATCTTCTACAAGAAAATAATTTACAGCAGCAAAGAAAGCGGGAGGAAACAAAACCTTTAAATCTGCTTTTCCAGAATTACCACATGAATCTTGATATTCCTAAAGCCTTGTTAAAATTACCTATCATAATCTCTTTTGGGGCCCATTCAGGAAATTCAGTGATATTTTGTTTAAAACTCACACACAAGAAAGGAAACTTTAAGTGATTCGAGAATGTATAATAAAGAGAAAAAGTAGCCAAGGTAATTCTGAAAGTCAAGAAGGGGAGGCAGATGGCCGCAAGTGATTGAGACAGTGTTTTGTCAACAGTTAGGTCACTGGGACAGAATGGGAAGAGCTCACAGACGGGTAATTATATTCAGTATCTGTGGGATGGGACAGAGGTGGCATCCCAGATCAGTAAACGAATGAGCTGTCAACAGTTGGTGCTGGAAACATTGATTATCCAGGTATTCAACGTCCACACGAACCCCTATGAAATAAGTCTCTAAGCTATCAAAATAAAGAAGCAAAACTGAATTGCTTGAACAAATATGTAAGATTGTCTTTGTGACTGAAGGATACACAGTGAGTTTTGTTTTGTTTTAATTTGATGTATATGGGTGATTTATCTGCATATATGTCTGTACATACCTGGCCAGAAGAAGTGTCAGATCCCCTGGAACTGGAGTTATAGATGTTGTAAGTTACCATGTGGGCTCTAGAAATTGAACCTAGGTCCTCTGGAAAAACAGTCAGTGCTCTTAACCACGAGCCATCTCTCCAGCCCTCACAGTGAGTTTGTTAAACTTGACAAGTATAAGCCATAACAAGATTATTGAGCTGGATGAAATTTTAAATTTAGGTTATCTGATTATGTCAGAAAAATGTAAAAAGGAAAGTGTGACCATGTGGTACACATAAGTAACAAAGATTAGTGCCCAAGATTTAAATAAATAAATAAACAAACAAACAAACTGCATTTCAGGAAAAAGGGGAAAAAAAGACAACTCAGTAAAATGGGTTAAGGAATTCACAAAAGATGAAACTTAGGTAATTAAGAAAAGAGTATTTAAGCCAGAGGTGGTGGCAGACGCCTTTAATCCTAGCACTTGGGAGGCAGAGGCAGGCAGATCTCTGAGTTCAAGGCCAGCCTGGTTTACAGAGTGAGTTCCAAGACAGCTAGGGCAACACAGAGAAACTGTATCAAAAAAACAAAAACAAAAGAAAAGAAAGAGAAAAGATTGTTTACCTTCCTAACACAAAATCCTGCTGGTTTGGGTATACTATAGCTCAGCTCAGCATGGAGTACTTCCTGGCTGGCGTGCTGTTAAGCTCAGGGTTCAGTTGGGGTAGGGTGGGGGTAACAAGATGGCCTTTCACTTCTGTTGGGATGACACAGAGAGTTCAAGGACTGGGCTGCCAGTCAAATGTGAAACTTGGCTCAGCAGTGAGGACGACTTTATTCAGGGCCATAGCTTAGGTATGTAGACCAGTGCCATGAGATTTGGCAATAGGGGAGAGACAGTTTGACCTTGACTTTGAACACAGCATGGGTATTTGTAGTCAAGGCATGGAGATCAAGGACATACATGCTTGCAAATGTTTATACACGTAAGATAATAAAATAAATTGAAAAGAAGCAGGGTTACACAGTAACATGTGTCACTCTTTTTAATAATACAGGAATCTGTGGTATTTACTTTTACCTCTTAGATAACTATTCGAGAATCTTGTGGTTCAATATCTGCCCTAGCCTACGTTCTATACATATGTTTGATATAAGTGGATCTGCGTATGCATGGACATATGTGGTGCACAGTTACAAAGGAGCACACACATATATTCCTGCCGATTTGTTTTCTTACAAAGTGAACATGTTTTAGAATTCACTATTTTCTAACTACTGTATAAAATTGTTCAGCAGAGCTTTATATCATTTATTCAACCAGTTTCTTTTGAGTTGTGTTTAGATTGATTCCAGGTCACTACAGTTAGAAGGTGTCATGTAGGAAACGTCTTTATGTAGAACTGTCTGTAAAAACTCTTGTTTTTTCCTAGATAGACTTTAAATTTTTATTTGTTTTATGTATGAGTGCTCTAGCTGCATATACTCTGACATGCCAGAAGAGGGCATCGGATCCCATTATATGGTTGTGAACCACCATGTGGTTGCTGGGAATTGAACTCAACACCTCCAAAAGAGCAGCCAGTGCTCTTAACCGCAGACTTTTTTTTTGCCCCTCATTTCTATTCTTATAGTTATTTTAAATATTAAATTTTTACATGGTTTATGTTTCTGCCTCTGAAATTTCAGATGTCTCCGTGGTGATATGGTGCCTAGGGAGGGACTTAAGTGCAACTCAGAGAATATTTATAGGGCAGAGTTCAGTAAACTCAGAAATAGAGCTGATGATGTTAAAGTTACAGCATTCATTAAGAGTGTCAAAAGCTGGGGCTGGAGAGATGGCTCAGTGGTTAAGAGCACCGACTGCTCTTCCAGAGGTCCTGAGTTCAATTCCCAACAACCACATGGTGGCTCACAACCACTTGTAATGGGATCTGGTGCCCTCTTCTGGCCTGCAGGGACACATGCAGGCAGAAACTGTATACATAATAAATAAATAAACCTTATTTATAAACAAATAAATAAACCTTATTTATTATGTATTATTATACATAATAAATGAATAAACCTTAGTGGGGGGAAAAGAGTGTCAAAAGCTCTTGGTTCTCAACATTGGTACCTGTCATAGATGGTTCTGAGCATTGATACCTGTCATTGATAGTTCTCAGCATTGGTACCTGTCATTGGTGGTTCTCAACATTGGTACCTGTCATTGATAGTTCTCAGCATTGGTACCTGTCTGTCATTGATAGTTCTCAGCATTGGTATCTGTCATTGATAGTGCTCAGCATTGGTACCTGTCATTGATAGTGCTCAGCATTGGTACCTGTCTGTCATTGATAATTCTCAGCATTGGTACCTGTCATTGATAGTTCTCAGCATTGGTACCTGTCATTGATAGTTCTCAGCATTGGTACCTGTCATTGATAGTTCTCAGCATTTGGTACCTGTCTGTCATTGATAGTTCTTAGCATTGGTCCCTGTCATTGATAGTGCTCAGCATTTGGTACCTGTCTGTCATTGATAGTTCTCAGCATTGGTACCTGTCATTAATAGTTCTCAGCATTGGTACCTGTCATTGATAGTTCTCAACATTGGTACCTGTCATTGATAGTTCTCAGCACTGGTACCTGTCATTGATAGTTCTCAGCATTTGGTACCAGTCTGTCATTGATAGTTCTTAGCATTGGTACCTGTCATTGATGGTTCTCAGCATTGGTACCTGTCATTGATAGTTCTCAGCATTGGTCCCTATCATTGATAGTTCTCAGCATTTGGTACCTGTCTGTCATTGATAGTTCTCAGCATTGGTCCCTGTCATTGATAGTTCTCAGCATTGGTACCTGTCATTGATAGTTCTCAACATTGGTACCTGCTGTTGGTCATGGTTCTCAGCATTGATACCTGTCATTGATGGATCTCAGCATTGGTGCTTGTTGTTGGTCATGGTTCTCAGCATTGATACCTGTCATTGATGGTTCTCAACATTGGTGCCTGTTGTTGGTCATGGTTCTCAGCATTGGTATCTATTGTTGATCTTGGTTCTAGGCATTGGTATCCATTGCTGATGCTGAGGTTTCACTTTGGCATGTCACCATCTTCTCATTATAATTTTAAATAGAATGTCTGAACAAAAGATTTACCTTGTTTTTTGCTTTTCTCCTTCTAAGTATGTCTATTAAAATATCGTGCTCTCCTGGGCTCCATTTAACTACTGTAATTCTGTAGTATTTCCCTGCCCATATGTTTGGATTTCTGTACCTCTATAAACTATAGCTTGTGTGTAATTACTTCTTGGCATTATGTTTTGTGAGCTATAACAGAAACATTACTTTTGCTCTAGGATCTATGAAGTTTGAAACAAGGTGAAAAATTAAAGTGCATATGGGTTTTGTGAAAGAAAGAAGCCTTTTGCAGAGGGAGATGTGATAATATGAACTGTGCTGTTTTATTGTAGTTTTAAGAAATGGGACCTTAGCATTTCCCTGTGGTGTGATGGGAATGAAAATGAAACGTTTATATTGTGTCTATTGGATAATTGAAAAGTTTTATCAGCTGACCTGCTGCTGCCATCAAACTTACTCGGGAGCTTTTCTGAAGTTGCAAATTAAGCAGCAGGCAGCCAGCTTTGGGCCAGCTAGCTTGTATTTATGTTCTCTCAAGACAGGCCTGGAAGGCCACCGTTTCTCAGCAGTCCAGGGAACACATGGAACTCGTGACCCTTTAATTCTTTCCCCTCTTTCCTTGGGTTGTATTTTATATTTGTTCTTTACCTTTCTGCACTATAATTTAGAAGCACTGTAATTTATCTATGGCTCTGCAAAGCCAATATCACAGAGACTTTGGTTGAGTGAGCTTGGTGTACAGCTTTGTGGCTCAGTCTGTCCTTAGGTTATGGTTATCCCAACCAATAAATATCCTTGTAAAACGGGGCTTTAAATTTTATTTAAATATGCCCCTCACTGGCATAGCACAGACTACCTTTTTCAAGTATATTGGTTAGGAGTATAAACTACAAAAGAAACTAATTCCTAGAAGAATCTCAGTCTAGACAGAGTTGGTTAAAAATAAAAACATTCAGTCAGCCTGGACCTCAGACCTCTGTCTCCTTGACAATCAACAGCTGCTGCTCAGAAACCCATGTTTCTGGTAGCCTGTAGCTAAATCTGAGTCAGTCCAGAAATCAGGACTAGAGCTCGCTGGACCCAGGAATGGAGCTCACTGGATCCAGGAATGGAGCTCACTGGACCCAGAACTAGAGCTGTCTGGACCCAGGATTGGAACTCAATGGGCCCAGTACTGAAGCTCTCTGGACTGAGGACTGGAGCTCACTGGATCCATAACTGGAGCTCACTGGATCCATAACTGAAGCTCACTGGATCCAGAACTGGAACTCACTGGACCCAGGACTGGAGCTCTCTGGTTGATTAGAGAATTCTCTACATAACACATGAGAACTTTCACATCAGCCCCAGCAACAGTTTTTGCCTCTTCTGCTCTAGCTCCTGTAGTAGACAGCTCAGCTCTGTGGCCATGCAGGGATCATCCCGGTGCACAGCCCCTGTGACTGCACTGAACTTAAGATGAGTGTCCCGAGAAGGCTTTTCTCATCCCTCCCTCCTCTGGGACAGGAGGGCTGAGAATTAGTCCCTTCCCTTTGGTCATTAAGAAAATGAAAGAACAGAGGAAGCGTGCCAGTTGTCTCAAGCTTCAGAGAAGCAGTGTCTAAAGGACAAACCTTCAACCACACCCGTTTCCTCAAGATAAAGCTGTCCTTGGCCCTTGCGTCCTGCAGGCAGGCCAGGGGTGTAATGCAGGCTGATAGGCAGGACCTAATGCTTACCCCAGCCATTGCCCACTAGTCTGCTAGTAGATCCTGAAGAGAAGATCTGGGCAGAGGGAGTCCTTAGAGACTGAACTGCATTCTTCACCGTTTTCCATCTGGGGAGTTCTGTCTTTCACACCTTGGCTCTTAAAAAAAAAGTGGAATTACATGTGTTTAATTATGAAGCAGAATATATTCATGATGGGAATTTTTGAAAAGAGAAGTATATAAAAGAAAGGAAAATCATCTAATCATGCCTATCCATGGTTAATCATTATTACATTTTAATGTAATTTTTCTGATTTTATCTTTTCAACTAGATTCTGACTTTAATATGGAAAGAGGTTCATGAATATGCTATTTTAAAATTACTGCTTTTATTTCATTAGTTCACGAAAATTTTCCCATTTCAATAAATATTCTTAAAATTATGCTTAAAATTTTTTTTTAAAAATTTAAAAAATGTTTGTTATAGAAAGTCTATTAAAAACATCAAGAAAAAATGTCTGGGGGCTGGAGAGATGGCTCAGAGGTTAAGAGCACTGCTTGCTCTTCCAAAGGTACTGAGTTCAATTCCCAGCAACCACATGGTGGCTCACAACCATCTGTAATGAGATCTGGTGCCCTCTTCTGGCTTGCAGGGATATGTGCAGGCAGAACACTGTATACATAATAAATAAATAAATCTTTAAAAAAAATGTCACTAATAGTTCAAAAGTTACTAATGTCAGTGTATTGATGGCTTGGTGTTATTATGTATTTGTTGGCATAGTTCTTCACAAAGCAGTAATAAACAAATGTAAGCATCTCCCCATAACACACACTTATAGTATTCTATCTTGTAGGTGTAGGATGTCTCACATTATCATCCTGTCACCTGCCCTTTCAGTTATTTCCATCCCGCTCTCCTTCCCTCCCTCACTGTCCTTTCTCCCTCCAAAAGGGTCTCATTATGAAGCCCCAAACCCTCAATCCTCCTGCCTCTGCCTCCTGAGTACTGCCCAGCTTCTTACTGTTAGTGCTGTGAGCATTCCTGTGTTTGCATTTTACCAGCTGCCACTGATTATCTCACGATAAATTCCTCATGGTGAAATTGATAGAGCAAAAAAATCCAAATAAACATTTGGGACTTCATGTGTACAGATGGTCTTTGATTTAATGATTTGACTTAAAATTTTTAGATAAGGCTAAGCAGTGATATTTAGTAGGTAAGGTGTGTGTGTGTGTGTGTGTGTGTGTGTGTGTGTGTGTGTGTTTACATTTGTATGTAAGTGTGTGGGCATGTAGAGATCAGAGGTCGCCCTTAAGGGTTCGGCTTGCCTTCTGCCTTGTTTGAGACCCGGTTTCTCTTTTAGTCAAGGAGTATCTGTACTGCCAAATGGCTTTGCTGAAAGTTTGCTTTCTCACTTATACTATAACATCTTTTTTAAAGCTCTTCCTTTGCCTTGCATTATTTATGGGTATAGCAGAAGAAAATAACAAAAATATTGGTTTTTGTGAGGGTGTAGCTCCGTGGTAGAGCACTTACATAGCATTTTGCAAGACTGTGGATTTAATATCTTTCTGTCTCTGTCTCTGTCTCTCTGTGTGTGTGTGTACCTTTCTCTCTGTCTCTCTCTGTCTCTGTTTCTCTCTCTGTCTCTCTCTCTCTCCCTCTCTCTGTGGTGATACGTTGTGTCCCCCAATATATATATTTTGTACCCTAATAAAACTTATCTGGGGTCAGAGAACAAAACAGCCACTAGAGACTAGACAGTGGTGGCACACACCCTTAATCCTAATATTCCAGAGGCAGAGATCCATCTGGGTCTCTGTGAATTCAAGGCCACACTAGAAACAGAGCCAGGCATGGTGGCACATGCCTTTAATCCCAGGACTTGAGACCTCATGTCTTGTTTGGGAAAGACACACACCTTTAATCCCAGGAAGTGATGGCAGGGAGCAGAAAGGTATATTAAGGTGTGAGGACCAGGAACTAGAGGCTTTTAAGCTTTTAGGCTCTTAAGCAGTTCAGCTGAGATCCATTTGGGTGAGGACTCAGAATCTTTCAGTCTGAGGATTCATGGAAACAGGATCGGATAAGGAGTTGTTAAGGTGAGGTTGGCTGTGGCTTGTTCTGCTTCTCTGATCTTTCAGAATTCACCCCAATATCTGATATTGGGTTTTTTATTAATAAGACCATCTAAGGTTCATGTTACATCTCTCCTTCCCTCTCCCTCTTCCCCTCCCCCCTCTCTCTCACACACACACACACACAAACACACACACACACACACACACATTGTATCTTTCAATTTAACTCACATTTTTTATTAGAATGTGATAGGAATTCCAGTCACGCCCCCATGATCATGCATGCCCCAGCAGAACACTTAGTCATTTCCAGTCATACGTCCTACGTAACCCATGCGCTGCGTGGTCATGTAAATCACGTGCGGAGTGACCACATGATCTATGCACATGCATGGAGTAGCCGCATGGGCTCGTGTGCACATGTGCAGGGTGGTCCTTAAAAGGTGAACAGTGTGTGTGTGTGTCTGTGTCTGTGTCTCTGTGTGTATGTGTCTCTGTGTCTCTGTGTCTCTGTCTGTCTGTGTCTGTGTGTCTGTGTCTGTGTGTGTCCCCACCCCTTCCTTCACATGTCCTTTCAGCAGGCCTGAACACATCTATCCCTTTCTCTCTTCCTCAGTAAAACTCTTGTTAGTGGGTTTTGTTGTGTTCCGTGACTTTTCCTCCAAGGGTAAGTGCGCCACTAAAACCAACAGAATGCTCATACCCAATCTGTTATCCATTCCTGTGAATTTTAATTCAGACTCCTAATGAACACTTTCCAGCCTGTATCTGAAAAAGGACCATGCATGCTCAAGTTGAAGAACCTTTTAGGACGTTCTGAAATGAACTTTCTTTTTTTTTTCAAGACAGGGTTTCTCTGTGTAGCTTTGCTGGAACTCGCTTTGTAGACCAGGCTGGCCTCGAACTCACAGAGATCCACCTGCCTCTGCCTTCCGAGTGCTGGGATTAAAGGCGTGCGCCACCACCGCCTGGTTGAAATGAACCTTCAAAGCCCCACTGCAGCTGCGTGGGGCTCCCGTATTGGTAGAGCCGTTCCAGGGGACTGTAGAATGGGTATGAAGCACTGCTGTTCAGGCTGCCTGAATTTAAATCCTGGCTTCATCATTTAGGAGCTGGAATCCCTGGGGCAAGTTTTGGTCTTTCTTTACTTCAGATTCTTCTGCAAATAGAACTAATCATAGTAGCTATCTCTTAGGTTTGTGGTACTTCTTTAGTTGCCATACTTGTTGGAAACACAGAATGAGTGGTAAATGTACCTATGTTGATAGATACATTGGGAAGCTGAAGAGATGACTCAGCAGTTAAGAGTATGTGCTGCTCTTGCAGAGACCAGAGTTCAATTCCCAGTGCCCATATTGGGTTGCTCACAACCACCTATAACTCCAGATCCAATGCCTCTGGCCTCTGAGACCATCAGCACTCTAGTGCATATGTCCACATGCAAACCCACTTACATATACAGAATTAATAATATAATAAATCTTTTTTTAAAAGAGAGAGCAATTGCAGAGACTCCTCACAATATCATAGGAGCTGACTAAGCAAATCAAGAGCCATGGAACAGGCCACGAGGAAGCAGGTTGGCACACACTCTCCCACCAACTGAAGCAGCTACTCAGGTCCTGCCCATGGGGAGAATTCTCCATCACAGAAGCCTCAGCTCTGTTTTTGAGGCTTTCCAGCTGACTGAATCAGGCCCACCTGGATTTATTTAAGGCTAACCTCCCAGTAGTAACCCCTTTTAACACCTACATAATGCCTTCAGAGGAACATGTAAATATGAAGACTGTCGCCAGAAAATTGACCATCATAGTCTCTTTGGGCCTTGGATAAGCAGACTAAACCCACTTAAATTGAGTTTTGATGTCGTCCCTGCTTTTCAAGGTCAGGACTCTTTGATCCACTCTCGCCCAGAAGGTCTTGATATTTTAATATTTGCTCATTTTTGTTATAAATAACCGCACAGTTAACATTGATTGTGGGCCTGAAGAGCTCAATCGTTTGGAGACAGGTGTCTGATTATGATAAGATTCTACCCAGTAAAAAGAGCCAGGCTCTGAGTGTGTGTCACATCCAGGCTTCCCTGCAGCCTGCTGAGGCATATGGTTACTTGCTCTATCTGGACTGGAGGTGCCTGGGGTTGTAAGGAACTGTGGGTTTTGACGTCATGATAAGGTACTTTCTTAGGCTACTTGAAAGAAAGTTACAGATTTGGTTTTCTGCTTTTATTAGGACTGATTTGTCCATTAGCAGGTCTGCTTCTCTGGGAAACTGATTGCATCCCTTTGGGAATAAACCCCCACCTCCAGCAATCTACACCCGGAATGACTTCTCCGTGCTCTTGGAGAAAGAGATAAGACACTAAAGCCTGATAGACATTGTCAGGATGCTTCCTGGTGGTTTGAGGACTCAAGGCTCTTAGGAATGACAGGAACCAGCCCGCTGTGGGTTATCCAGCCTGTGGGCAGGGTATTGTTTCCATGGCTTTGGGCAATCTTACCCCGCGAAGCATGCCTGGTGCTTTGCTTCTCTGAGAACCGCCTCCCAGGCCCAGCAGAAGCGCGGGCACCTTGAGCCAGGCTTCCCCATGACCCCACACCAGGTGGCCATAGCTGGTGGGCCTCTGACCTGCAGGATTTGCTAATCAAGTCTTACTCTTGAAAGTTCAAGCTAGAAGACCCAGGATTGTAAAGTTAACTTCGTTCTGGGCTTGAAATGGTTTAGATTTGGGATTGCTGGGATGGGTGTGCAGATGCAGGCGGAGCCCAAGCCTAAAGGTGACATCAGGGAACAGAGAGCAGACAGGGAGCGGAAAGGCTTGCTTCCCACCAGGGCCGCACCGTGTGCAGCCGTGTTTTCTGTTTGTAAGAATTCTAGAGATAAACTTGGCATCCTCATAATAAAACTCCTCATGTCTTTAGAGCTTAAAAAAAGTTTGGGGTTGTTTCCGCCCTCACAAGGTAACAGGATTCCATGACAAGAGGCTGCAAAAGCAGCAGTATTACAACTTCGAAGTGAAAGCTGCATTCCTCGAATACTTCATCCTGGCTTGAAAACTACCCCAGACTATAGTTTTCACTCTAAAGTACATTTGGATCCCATGAATACATTAGGGCTTTAAAGTGTTTACAGACAAACCATTCTGAGGAGGGAAATGCATTCATTGCCTTTGGACACTGGCAGTCAACCTGTGCCTTCGTGAGCAACAGGCATCTTTGTTGTCTTATCTTCTTAAACCAACAAAGGCTAAACATATTTTTCATGTAGGATTTCTTAAGACAAAACACAACCAGATCTATGCATTCCCAGATGTATCTTTATAATCCTCATAATATTCCTTGACGTGTTTTATCTTTTCAGAAACCCCAGATATAATCAATCTTTTCTTCGAGACAAGGTCTCTAGCCCTGGCTTGACTTGGCCTTGAACTTGACTGTGTAGCCAAGGATAACCTTGGACATCTGGTACCCCTGCCTCTACCTCCCCTATGCCACCGTGCTCAATCTATGTGGTGCTAGGGACTAAACCCAAGGCCTTGTGCATGCCAACAAGCACTCTACCAACTGACCTATATGTCTGCTCCTTAATACCCTTCAAGATAGTGTCCCTATTCTTCCCGTCACCTCTGACTTAACTCTTCTAGCCTGTAAGATGTTCACTGAAAGAAGACAAATTCTCAAGGTTCCTTGGCAATTACTCCATATTTTTATAAGATGGTCCGTGTGTCGGTGTGCACATACAGCTGACCGTGGACTTCCTGTGAGGCAGTGAAGTCCAGTGGTAATGCACCCAGCCTCTGGAGCAGGAGTTAGTTCAAACCCTGGCTTCCTCATTCACTAGATCTAAGGCTCTGACATTCAAATTACATAAACTTTCTCATCGGTAAACTTGAGATAGTAACTACTTTTTAAGTCTTGATTGAATTAAAAGACATCAGTCTGTCAACTAGATTGACTTTTGTTTCTTGGTATTATTGAAAGTTAATAAATATCAAGTCTGACCCCCTTTCTTATTGGATTGTGTCCTTGTTTTGTATGAAATAGACTTAAATTGACCTTACAGTTTTAAATTTCATAATTTTTAATCTAGGTAGGTAGGCTAGAGATCATCTACCCCAACAATATCATACTATATAGGCAAGGGAAGTGACATTAAGTGACGTGGTTCTGACCTAAGTTGGGCCTTAGACTTCTAGACTCAGTTCAGTTACTTTGCATGTATGGCAGTCAGAGATCCCTGGGCCAGAGCTTTGCACATTCCCAGAGTTCTTATGCAGCCTTATGCAGATGGGTACTCCGCATGCAGAAGTGGGTTCCTCTCACTTCTCTCAGATGTTACTTGCATGAACAAGAGGCTAAATCCGAGCATATAAGTCAAGTCTGTTCCTGGTGGGGATCAAACCCAGGACCTCGCAGTCTACCACTGAGCTACAAATTCATCCCCACTCTTTATTGGTTTTGGTCATTAAGAAAATAACCTTGGGACCTACAAGATAGCTCAGCAGGTCAAGTTTGATACCCGGGACCCACATGGTTGAAGGAGAGAACTGACTTCTGCAAGTTGCCCTCTGACCTCCATATGAGTGGTTGTAACCCCTACCCCAATGAATAGAGAAATAAAATTAAAATAATTCAATACAAACATAGCCTTTACAGGGGGTTAAGGCAGGAGGATTGGAAGTTCAAGACCAGCCAAGACTACAGTAAGACATTGGCACACGCGCGCACACACACACACACACACACACACACACACACACACGGGGGGGGGGAGAAGAGAGGGAATTGATGTGACCTCATATCAGAAGAATTGTGCTTTCAAAGGTAACTTCTTGTACTGAATTGTATAGACATCCCTACTACTTGTCTTCTGTCCTTGTCAGTGGGTTCCTGATGTAATCTCCCTCCATCTGTAAGCTATTTAGATAAATTTACTTACATATTTTTGGGTCAAGGGTGGCAGGTGGACACATGTGGCATGCACGCATGTGTGTGCAGGTGCACATTCTCATGTAGCGGTCGGGGAAGGGGGTGCCAGTGACTGTTGTGTTCTTTCTTTCTTCGCTGAACCTGGAGCTAGACCAGCTGTTAGCAAGCTTCAGCAATTCTCTTTCCTCCAGTCTTCCCCAACCACCCCACGCACAGTGCTGGGGTTATAGGTTCATGTGGCCATACCCTCCTACCTTTTATGCGGGTACTGGGATCCAAGCTCATAGTTGCTTAGCCAGCACCAGAACCCATGAAGATGTCTCTGCAGCCCTCATTTTAAAGCCAGCCATTCACACCAGTTTGTTTCCTTAAAGATTTCAGTAAGGGGTCCATTTCCTCAAAGTTGCATTGAAATGAACATTCCATCCCCTTGCCCATCATTTTCTGTGGGGTTGATCAAAACTCTATTTTAACATACTTATTTGTATGCCTTTGGCTGCAGTGAGATAAAGATACTAAGGACAAAAGAAAGTGAAGCAGGGGCCATTTGTAAGTGACAGCCTTTATTTCAGCTTGTGCATTTAGAGCTGCAGCCCAGTGCTATTAGTTTCAAATCTTGTGACCTTGAAAGCCATGCCTGTTGCATATGAAAACAACACATAAAAGCAAAAATTTGTATCTCATCAGATAATTGCGTAAAACACTAATCTGATATTAAATAGATGTTTTGAATTCCTGTACGATGGTATATTGAAAGTGAGACTCACTTATATTCAGTAAAATTACTCATGAGGCAGAGGCAGGAGTTTGAAGCCATCCTGGTCTGCATACCAAGTGCCAGGTCAGCCAGGAATACATAGTGAGACCCCGTGTCAAAAACAAACAAAAATATTACTGTCTGTGATAGCATTTTTCTAAGTAATGAGGTAACTTACACCAAATATTAAGACATGTGTTCTTTAAAACAATAACTCCCTAATAATGTTTGCTCCAGCTGAATCATCTTAAAGCCTACTGAGAACTAACGTTTTCTGTGTTCCACTGGTACTTCCTTTTTTTGTAACTCATGGGCCCAGATATCATACCTTTACGTGAGCTTGTCACTGTGGTGAGCCTGTGAGCGGGTCTGCTTGTCCCCACTCCCCAGGAAAATAAATTGGGATTTGACAAGGGTTTTGATACCCTTGAGGAACAATGTTGTCATTCTTCTTTAAACATTCTGAATCTAGTTTATGTGTCTATTTTATTTTATTTTGTTTTATTTTATTTTATTTTGTGGAGAGGGGCCTATACTATAACTTGCTGGAGTCCACCCTCCTCTCCTTCTACCATGTAGGTCCTCGGGATGGACCTCAGGCCTCAGGTGTGCTTTTACCCACTCAGCAGCCGTCTCCACGGCCCCATCGCTCAGCGTACAGTTCGTTGATAGACTGTGTACTTAGTCTTTTCTGGTATTTTCTGTGAGGCTGCTGTCACTGCTGGCCTGCCTGTCACGGAGGTGCCACCCAGTTTTCTTCAGACCCTGGCTGTCTGAACTGTGTGAAAAGGGAGAATTAAAAGTAATTCTTAGATTCCAACCCCACCCTCGGCAGCTGCAGTTCACCCTGCTCTTCCCCTCCCCTTTTCTCTTCCTCCTCTTCCCAAGGAGGGGACAGTGCAGTGTCCTCTGACATGGTCACACTCAGACAGGAATAGCTGTAAATCTTGGGAAAGTTACGGCCTTGGTTTCAGCAGGGTACCTGTCTGGAACAGAACGTGCAGTGTTGCCACAAACAGCTCTGGATGTTTGGAAAGACACTTATACTGTTATTCCATCAATAACAGGAATAAAACATAGACCACTATTGGAAATCTTCTAAACCAGGATAAAACAGGCCGAATCACAAGTTGAGAAAATAACAGAGCAATAGATACAAACCACAGAAACTAATCAATGTAATTTTATCCAGGAGAGACCTCCCAAAGCCTTTGTTTTACTAGTAAAATACAATTTGAAAATGAATCGAACCATGTCCTTGAAAAATAGAAATTTCTTGAGAAAGTTCCTCTCCCTGGTAGCTTTGACCAACAATGTAAATGAAACATGGAAACAGCGAGTTCCTTCTAACAACACAAGGGTTTGTTCGCCTTTGGGAATTGCAGCAGGAACTCCAGCAATGTGTAGGCACAAAACTTTTATGCAAATGTTTAGAAATGTCTCCTTTACATAAGCAAGACTATCGGGACTCCCACCAGCTAATTTCCATTCCTTACAAAGCCACTGGAAAACCTAGAACACATCTGGTAGCTGAAGGGCATTGGGGTCCCTTAAACTGATGACTGCTGCTAGCTGTATAAAATGACCCCAGAGGCAAAGTACGTTTCTAGACTTAGGTGGCCAGAGAAAAGCAAGCTTTAGAATAAGGGTATCTTCATCCCAGAATAAGGACTTAAGACTGCAGAGAGTAAGATGGTCTCCAAACAAGCAGTCCTGTGTAGCCAGGATATTTAAGAGCATCAAGAAGAACCAGGAAGGAGAACAAGAAGGCAGGTGAGAACAGCAGTTATGGAGTCCATCTGAACCGAGGAGCACCAACCTGATTCCAGATGTGCCCAAATCAGCCTCTGCCCGAGGGAGGATGAGCTCACACTGGCCAGCCTTGAAGTAACAGGGCACTCTGTTACTGCTGCTCCGTCCCCCCCCCCCCCCCCCCCCCCCCCCCCCGCCTCTGTTCTCCCCTCCCATGCTGGAGACATTCTATCCCGCCATTCTTCTCCCTCCCCCCCAACCCCCCCATCCCCGCAGACTGGCCCCAGTACAGTCTGTGCTGAAGCAGGAGAGCACATGGCACCAAATGAGACTTCTAAGAAGTAGACAAACCACTCAATATTCAGTATGAATTACTTTGTGAGTCTTGCTTTAAGAATCTGTGTGGTCTGAATGTTTGTGTCTCACCAGACTTTATTATGCTGAAACCTCCATGATGACTGTTCCGTGTTTTCTGCTTTAAGTCTTTCCTTATTTATTTTATCTTTCATGTGTATGAGGTCAAGGGACAAACTTGGGTGTCGTCCTCACTTTCCACGTTGTTGAAGAGGGGCTTTTCTTTGTCGTTGCTCTGTACCTCAGGCTAGCGGGTAGACTGTCCCATCTCCACCTTCCATCTTCCCACAGGGAAGCCAGGATTGCAGAGGTGGCCTACAGCACCCTGCTTTTACAGGGGTTCAAACTCAGGTCCACGTGCTTGTATGGTAAGCACTTAACCCGCTGAGCCAGCTGTCCCCTTGGCCCCCACAAGGTAGGACCTTTAAGCTGTGATTAAGGTATGAGGGTAGAGTGTTCCTCAGCAGATCCTTGTCACTTTGCTATGTAGGGACAAGGAGGAGGAGGAAGCCTCTATGAGCCATAAAGCAGGTCTTCATCAGATACGCACTACTTGTTACTACCTCAGTCATGACCTTTCCAGCCTCTGGAAATCTGTGAGAGAGAAAAATTCCTGTTGATTATAATAAACCTGTAAGTGTGTAGTATTTTTGTTGAAGCAGCCTGGATGAACTGATCACACACACACACACACACACAGTGAAAACATGTTTGTCTAATGATATACTGAAGCCAGATCAGACCGGCTCATGAGACCTGACAAATTTGCTGCCAGACACTGGCAATATTAAAAATTAAGTTGTATTAACTCATAAATTTTTTTTATCTTTTCATTAGTTCGATTTTGTTTATTTTATTTCAGACAGAGTCTCATTCATTAGCCCAGACTGGCCTAAAACTCACTATGTAGCCAGGCTGATTTTGAACTCAAGGCAATCAATGCTCTTGCCTCAGCCACTCAAGTGCTGAAATTATAGGCATCTAGTACCATGTCTGGCTTTAACTTGTACTTAAATAAATGTGTGATATTTTATTTGTGTTCTCACAAATAAAGCTTGCCTGGAGATCAGAGGGCGGAGCTAGCCACTAGTTAACCACAGAGGCCAGGCAGTGGCCGCTCACACCTTTATTCCCAGCACTCAGGAGGTGGAGACAGGAAGTGATAAGGCAGGGTGGAGACAGGATCTCCGCCCTTTCGGTCTGAAGCTCCAGAGAGGTAAAAAGTCTCTGGTGGCTGCTGCTCCTCTTCTCTCATCTTTTAAGTTATTACCCCGACATTTGACTCCTAGTTTTTAATTGACAAGACTAATTAGGTTCATGCTTCAAATAAATCACAGAATGAATGTAATTTTAGAACACCATCTCCTGTGGGTTTAATTCTGTTTGCTGGATGTGCAGTATGCACGTCTTCTAAGTGGTGGCACACTGCGGCGAGGAGCAGGCAACGGCGGGAATATTTACACCAGAACACCCAGCAGACCAGGGGCTGATTTTTCATTTTACTTACTATCTACACATAAAGTGATGGGGGAAAAAATGTTAGTGATGCAGCTTTAACTTGCAAGCACATCAAAAGCATTATGAAAAGCTGGGGATGCCGTTCAGTGGTAGAGACTGTGCATGGCATACTCAAGACCTGGCTGGATCCCAGCACCGACAGACAGATGAAAGGGTTATGAAAAGCACACAAAAAGATAAATGAGACATTCTTCCTACCTTTGGAGATTATTGTCTGAGTCAGCAACGATGTTGTTAATGCCACTGACCTGGACATCAATGCAAACAAGAATGTTTACATACTGAAACTGGTTGTTCAGCACCCATCAGCAGACAAAACTGTCTGTGCCCCAAACGCTATCGAGAGCTGTCCTCATAGGTGCGCGATTATAATTTAGAACTACCCAGGCCACTGTGGTTTTTGAGCCTTCTGCAAATGAACACAATGTTCTGTGTAACTTGTAAGTTAGTTTATTTATTATTGTGTGTGTTTATCATGTATACGTATGTGGGCATGTGTGCGGAGGACAGGTTTGTGGAGTCAGTTCTCTCCTTGCAGCTTTATGTGAGTTCTGGGGACCAAACTCAGTCACAGAGCTTCAAAGCAAGCACTTTCATCCACTGAGCCATCTTGTCAGTCCTCTGAATGATTTTAAAATAACTTGCTGTGGCAAAAAAAAAAAAAAGCAAAACAAAATAAATCAATTGGCTCACGTCAATTTCAACACCTTTGAATAATGAACATTATATTTAAGCCATCACCCAATCAATCACTTTGTGAAATTAGCAGCCTGAGGTCAAATTTATTTACCATTACAGGAGAGAAAATCCCCTGGATCCGAAGTTGAATAATAAAATGACTCAGGACCTGTATGCAATGTCAGAGCTGTTTACAAAAAGAAAATGATCTGTTTCCTGAACCAGTGCTGCTGTGGCATGAAAATGAAACAGAGTCAGCAGTCACATTCAATCAACGTGCACACTTAGAGTTCTTAAGATTTATTTATTTTTGTTTTATGTGTATTGTTTTGCCTGCATGTAAATCTGTATACCACATGTATGTAGTGTCTTGGAGGCCAGAAGAGGGCATCAGATAAATCCCTCTGAAACTAGTTACAGCCAGTGTGAAAACACTGTCTGTGCTAGGAATTGGGCCCAGGTCCTCTGGAAGAACAGCCAGTGTTCTTAGCCACTGAGCCACCTCTTCAGCCCCAACACTTTAGATTTTTTGTTTGTTTGTTTGTTTTTGTTTTTGTTTTTTTTCGAGACAGAGTTTCTCTGTGTAGCTTTGGTGCCTGTCCTAGATCTTTCTCTGTAGACCAGGCTGGCCTCAAACTCACAGAGATCCACCTGGCTCTGTCTCCCGAGTGCTGGGATTAAGGCATACACCACCATTGCCCAGCTAGAACTTTTTTTAAGCAGTCATGTAATTAATATTTCTTGAGAACATTTGCAAAATTCCAGGTTTTCCTAGATGCTGGGGACAAAGTTTATTAGTGTGGAAGAAAGAAGTGAACAGGTGATTAAGCAAACTAAACCCAGGATTTTAATATCAACCAGAAGACAAGAACCACCTGCAGACACTTGGAATCTTTATAAAATAATTATCAAATATAGCACAGATTCCTAGTAGCAGGGCTATAAGACATGAGTAGTAGTATTTACCTTGCTTTCAGCACCCAAAGCCAGAGCCATCCCTCAAACGACCCAGCTAGTCCAGTGCAGGCATGTGTACACAAAGTCCATTATTAATTTGAACCTGTAATCAAAGCCACAGCACCATAAGAGTGTCTAGACACTATTTATCTGGTTATGGTCCTCCCTGCTTATAAACTACCAACAAGAGAAATCAGCTGAAGTGAGCCTGTGTACAGGCGTGTGAATGGACTGGTAGATAGTTTTGTTTTGGGGGGTTAGAGAGATGGCTTAGTGGTTCAAAGCACTCACCACTCTTGCAGAGGACCAGGGTTCAGTTCCCAGCACCTTCATGGTGGTGACTGTAAACAGCCTGTAATTCCTGTTCCAGAGGATCTGATGCCGTCTTCTGGCCTCTGAAGGTGCCAGGCAGGCACGTGGGGTAAAAGAAAAAGAAATTATTTCTTTAAGTTAAGTTTGGTCCTGGAGGGATGGCATGGTGGTGAAGAGCAAAATACTCTTTCAGAAGGTGAGTTTGACTCTTAGCACCCAAGTCAGGCAACTAACAGCTGCTTAAGTCCAGCTCCAGAGAAGTCTGAAGCCCCTGCAGGCACCTGCCCTCAGATGCAGACAGACAGACAGACAGACAGACAGAGACAGACAGACAGACAGACAGACAGACACACACACACACACAC
>CABHPR010144839.1:26186-38582 GCA_902168415.1 Peromyscus melanophrys | reverse complement strand
TTTTTCGAGACAGGGTTTCTCTGTGTAGCTTTGCGCCTTTCCTGGAGCTCACTTGGTAGCCCAGGCTGGCCTCGAACTCACAGAGATCCGCCTGCCTCTGCCTCCCAATTGCTGGGATTAAAGGCGTGCGCCACCAACGCCCGGCTTTAACCACACTCTTAAACCAGCCACTTGTTCTGGAACTCGGAGGGAAGCACACCGCTCTCCCCCACTGCCAGAGTGCTCATTGTGTCCTAGAATTTGGGGAGTGTCTGGATCCAGGCTTTGTCACCGGCCCTTGGGTTCCAGCACGCTCTGTCGAGCTGGGCTGAGGCATTTCCCTCGTTTTCTCTCTCTACCCACTTACAGTGAGTTCTGTCTTCAGCATTTGGCACCGTGGACAAACAATCCGTATTCAGGTCAGATCCAATTATCCCGCAGAGCGAAGTCACCCAGGTCTTCACAGCGGGCTCTGCGCATTCTGTTATAATTGAACCTGTAGATTGTCTCCCGAGCATTCTGAATGTCCACAAGGGGGCACCAGAGACTACCGTTAAAGCGGATCCAGGTTGGGTTTTGGGGTTTTGGTGGGTTTTCTTTTTTATTTTGTTTTCTATGTCTTAGTGTCTCGAGACCGCGTAGTTCAAGGTATCTTCACACCTGTGATGCTCCTGCCTCAGCTTCCTTAGTAGTGGAACGACAAGTGCATGCCACTCTGCCGGGCACAGGGCCAATTTCCGCCATAGCTGAGTTAGTTTAGCCAAATGTCGGGGTGTGACACTGTATGTCACTGTGATGGTGACCCTGGGCAGTTCAGCAAGGGCAAGAGGTGAGATGAAGGTCTGGCCTCATGCTGCGGCTGGTGGCTTCATGGCTCTGTCACTTCCATGGGCTTTGCCTCAGACCTTGGGTCTCACACCTCACCTGCTGCAGATAGAGACTGAGCCCCCGGTCTTAGCTAGGATAAGGTGTGGATGAAAGCCGTGGCCCCAAGAACATGCAGCTCCTGATCAAGGACATGGTGCCTTAGGCTGTGGCCGAGAGCCCCTGAAGCTGAAGAGCCCCTGAAGCTGCCGAGCCCAAGTGGTTGCATTTGGTAGATGTTTCCCTGACCGCTGTTCTAACCAAACCATGACTAACAATCGGATGAATCTGTCTTCTAGTCCAGGTTCAAAGCCCTTGGGATTATGTGGGGATGGGGATCCATTATGAACTAAGGCACGCACAGTTCAGTGAAACAGGAATCTTCTGCATCGTGTGTCTTTCTCAGTGGTATTCAGACCAAGAATCACAAGGTAATTGAGGACTGCTTTCCTGTAATGGCGCATTCTGTAGCTGTTTTAGTGCTGAGAAAATAATACTCTGTGGGTGCTTGTTGGCTGGTATTTTGTGATGTTTTCCCAACTCTTCAAAACATGTTCTGTATTTTCATCTGAGAAGACAAATGATTTTTTAGAAGAGAGTATGGAGCAATCGTTTTCTTCGGTTTTTTCCTTTGAATTGTAGGATACGCATATGAGAGGGAGGGGGAGAGGGAGGGAAGGATGGAGGGAGGAAAAGGGGGGACGTGAGAAATGAACATTCAGGACTTACAGCCCCTATAGTTTGCAGTTGGTTGTTTTTTACTTTTTGTTCTTTGAGGAGCTCGCCACCCAGCTCCCAAATAATCACACGGAGACTAATTCTTTCTCGTGAATAACTGGCCTTAGCTTGGCTTATTTCTATCCAGTTTTTCTTAACTTATATTATCCCATCTACTTTTTGCCTCTGGGCTTTTACCTTTCTTAATTTCTGTATATCCTTTCTCCCTTTCTTATTCCATGTCTGGCTGTGTGGCTATGTGGCCGGTCCCTGGCACCCTCCTCTGCTCATTTTCTCGATAGCTTCTCTTCTATTTATCTTTCTACCTGGCAGCCCCACCTATCCCTCTCCTCCCTAGCTATTGGCCATTCAGCTCTTTATTAGACCATCAGGTATTTTAGGCAGGCAAATTAACACAGCTTCACAGATGCAACATAAAACAAATGCAACATAAAAGAATGCATACATCTTTGCATCATTAAACAAATGTTCCACAGCATAAACGAATGTAACACATCTCAAGATAATATTCCACAACAATGATTAGCCTAGTTGTTAGTATTTTGTGGTTCTTTCCCATCTTTGATGAATTGTTGAAGGATCATGCTGAGTACTGACCAGGTATCCCAATGCTTCCTACTAATCTTGAATTTGTTGTGTTCCTAGAAAGTGTTTACAAGGATAACTTAGTAAAAGGCAAAAGACCTATATAACCCGAAGAGAAACCATAGTACTCAAGGGTAACACAATAGCTGCAGAATCTTTCCTCATAGCAGAGTCCCCAGGCTACAGAGTAGCCTCCCATGCTCAGAGTCTTGCTATCACAGGGATGCAAATTAAAGTAATTTAAACAAAGTGGAGGAGTTTGCTGCTCCTAAAATAAAATAGTCCTTCGGAACACCTTCTTCGCAGCTCTGCTTTCCTCTGTGTTAGTTTTAATTGCAGCCAGCAATTCTGACAACGCTTCCTAGTTGGGTCCTAGCCACTCCTGAGTAAGCAGCACTGTGTCTGAAGGTGGAGGGCCCTCAGTGACTGAGCCCAGGTCCTGTGTCTGCAGACACGATGCTTCATTGGCCAAGACTTCGTCATCTGTCCTTTCCAGGAGATGGGGGTCAGAAGCTTGAGGACTTGGAGAGTTTTGAAGGGGACTCCCGAGAGGAGGTCTCCATAACTGACAGGGTCAGACAGGGCAGGCAAAGGCTGATGGCGATCATCACTTTAGTTTCTTTCTTTTTCTTCTCCCTAGTTTCTTAACCTTTCAGTTATGTAATTTCCAAGAATGTTGCAGATTGTTTTTAGGGGTTGATACTAACTAACAGCTCTGCAGACAAATTTCACAGTGATCACAATGCTTGCTCCATGCTGAATCTCATCGGGAAAAACTCTACTGCATTATTTTAATTGGCGAGTTTTAGGTTACCAGTAATAATACCTAACATGTAAAGTAGTAGTTTGGACCAGGGAAATAATGAGTCAATGTGTTCACCACCGAGCCTGATGGCCTGAGTTCAGTCCCGGGACCCGTACAGTGGGACGAGAAGTTGTACTGTGCCTGCCAGGGGCCATGGCATGTGCATGCCCCCCCACTCTTTAAATAAATATATTAAAAGTTTTAAAGTGTTCTGTCGGCTGTTTTTCCTCTTTGTGAACTGTCGGCTTCTGCTCAATGTCCAGGTGTCCTCAGGGAGTCACTTTAATTTACTTTCTGGTAGCTCTAGGGGTTTGTCAACACTTGGTAAAACTGTTTTCCATTTAAATTATTTTAAATCAGTAGATTTAAAATTTTCCATAAAGCAAATTCACATAATTGGATATTTCCCCCTTAACGTATTTAATTTTCTTTAACTTTAGCTCTTTGCCTTTGGGAAATTTGGTAAATGTCAGTTCAGGTTTTCTTCCATTTTTATGAATTAATTTTTCATCCTCAATTCTTCAATCTGCCTGGAATGTTCTTTGTGTCAAATGTTTATCTCTTTCTTAATGACAATCCCAAGTCACACTCGGCTCTTTGAATCTATTGTGAGCCCGAATCTGCCCACAGGTCTCTCAACAGCAGGGGCAGACCATTAAGACAGCACTCCCCACTTAACCGGCTTACAATCTGTGGGGCAGTCAAGTCTAGGGATACCCTGTGGCCCTCAGCTTGGGCCCTCAGCACTGACATTGAAAGCCATGGCTCTTAAGATTCTCCTAGACTCAAACTTCGGAGGGTGTTTACTTCGTGCACCCATGGACTCACATTCCTCAGCTAGAGTCTCCAGTCCCTCCCACAACAAACACTTAGCTGGCTTTCTCAGCATCTGTCCCGTGTGTGTGGTGTGTGGTGGCATGTACACAGTCACACACACACACACACACACACACAGAGAGAGAGAGAGAGAGAGAGAGAGAGAGAGAGAGAGAGAGAATAAATAGACAAATAAATGTAATTTCAAAAAATAAAAAGAAGTAATTGAAGGACAATGACAAAACATCCTGACCAACTCAGTCCGCTCTGAAAACGGCAGTCTAACATATTACATACATGTGTTGACAGTCAGTTAACACACATTCCTTATTTGGTCACCAGGGGTCGTCTGTTAATGGTCTGCATCCCTTGAATTCATCCTGGTCTGAGTTTGCTCAGGCTGCCATGACAAAATACCAGAGACTGGCTGGTTAATACACAGAAATGTATTTCTCACCATTATAAAGACTGCAAGTCCCGTCCAAAGTCACACCCGACACCCTGGACTGACACCCTGGACTGACAGTGCCTGTACTGGGTGCTCATTTCCTCTGCGAGGTGTTTGTACCTGTGCATAGGACCCAGAGAAGGGCAAAAGAGAGGGGAACCTTGGGTAGTGGGGAGGAAGGGCCCTGCTTGGGCCCTAGCGGGCCGTGGAAGAGCTGAGCAGGACATAACTCAGCTGAGGTTGGGAACACAGACGAGGCTGCATCCAAAAGCTCAAGAAATAAAGAGACTTATTCAAGACAACATGCAGCCTGCACAAACTGGGTCAATACATTTAATTTTATAAAATATATCCATGCATGACACTCTTTTTCTAACCCTAGTAACAAGCCCAAGAGATAGGTGGGGCACACGTGATTTATTTTTTTATTTTTAACTTCATACCCAAGCCCCGGATTTGTGTTTGTCCACACAATTCCACATCAGATCCCATAGCTCTGATTCAAGAAGGCAACACTAGAGGTCCCTGTGGATCCTTTAAAAAAATACTTTGCCTCGTGTTTTGGTTTTAAAGGTTTGTGGTGTGGGGAAAAGCAGCAAGGGCCATGTGTTTGAAAACGCCGGGATTTTCACAGGGAGTTCTCGGACATCCAGGTGCGGTGAGCTCTGAAGCCACACTGTGTGTTCAAATCCCAACTCAACCGCTTAGCCTGCGATCACCAGGACTAGGTCGAGGACTGGACTAGAAAGTGGCTATTGCTTAGCTATCTATCAGGGTGTGAACGACCCGAGGCCCTTAGACAGATGTTAAGACCTGCGCAAAAGCAAGGAACCGGACATTTTCTAGAAAACGACGAGGCCGTGAGAAGGTCCCAACTGTCGAGTGTGCATTAGTGACACGCCCCCTCACTGTGAGTCCCATGGAAGTGGAGCGGATTGGAGACCCCGTCAGGGATTCCAGGGTCACACCTGAGCTGCTGGACCACCAGGCCCTGAGCGAGGGAAGCCTTGGGAACTGCAGTTTGAGTGACAGCCGCTAGAGGTCGCCGTGGAGACGCACGGAGCTGCTACCTGGGCAGCCCTTTGACCCTCTGGTCCAGGATGGGAGAAGTTTTTCCTTTCGCTGGCAGACCCTCTGCTTCGCTGGAACCGCGTCCCCTTTTTTGTCCTGATTATCATCCTTCCTTCCCTTTAAGGAAGCGGCCATCCTAAGGAGAGCCAAGGGTTTCCGACCAGCGGTATCCAGAAGTGGAGCTCATAGGATTTTTCCTAGTCTAAGAGGGACCTGTTTGGGCGGCTCCCCTAGGGTCAAGGCTGGTTCAGCAAGGATTTCTAGTCGCCTTCCCTACACCGCACGAGGTCAGGAGATCTAGTCCTTTTTCGGGATTGACCAAAAAATAAATAAATAGAAAATAAAATGTGACCGCGTGAAGTAAGAAAATCTTCAGTACCATGGGATTGGGCTGAGCTGTCAGGCCCCGAGCCTGACCCTCCACTCTTGGACCAAAGCTAGAACACATGCATGGCATCTGGAACAGTGCCCAGAGGAAGTTCACAGTGCCACCCTGCGTCTCAGCTAAAGAAAGGTATCATCTGGTGACGCTGAAGGCATTGAGAGGAAAGAAAAAGTATACTCAAATACAGGGTCCGGCCAGAAAACGCTTTGTAGAGACAGAGAATTCAGCCCCTTCAGGGGCGCACAGAGGCCCATGGACGGAAAGTGACTGTTTTGTTTGTTTGTTTGTTTGTTTGTTTGTTTGTTCAAAGTCACACAGCAAGGGAAGGGCAAGGCTGGGACCAGATCTCAGGGGTGGTGCATCCCATAACAGCAAGTAGGTCTGTGGCATCAGCTGTGGGGAAGATGTTATGGAAGCATCAGAACTGGGCATGAAAACAAAGCCAGAGCCAAAGGTGAGGAACTGAAGAAATTCACTCTCCGCCAGGTGTTGTGAGCGGCTTCTCAGCTGCCCTGGGGTCTTTGGGTTGAAGCGTTCTCATTTCAGACAATGACTTTGTGTTTGCTTAGGTGCCTCGCGGCTGACTTTAGAAGGCTTCCGAGGCTGAACTCATCACAGGAGTGGGGGTTATTTGTTCCTAAGGAATAACGAGGCAGGAGCCTTGAGTCTGACTGAGTGCTCAGAAAGAATTTAAAAGAGGAAGCACACAGGTCCCTATTCGGGTTTGGTCTGGGCGCCTGTAGGACTTATCCACCACCTGCTCTTCTCAGTCTCCCACTCATCACAAAAACCAAGGCCCACTCCTTTCCCCCAGCTCCCGTCATACCTAGAAGATTCTTGCCAGAGCTTCTGTGGTTAAACATTTAATAACCCTCTGGCATCCCTTCCCCAGACAGTGATGGCAGTTATCACCTCATCCGAAGTATGTGAAGGGAGCCAACTTTCCCCAGCATCCTCAGTACGTAGATACACGATGCAGAAAAACTTCTAGGAGGCATGCTATCCATTCTTCAAGCAATGCAGTAAGCTGGGCGTGGTTAGCAAACTCAGGGCAAAGGTCAGATACGCCTTAACTGACCAGAGTCTGTCCATCCAAAGCACATGTCCTTCCACTACCATGATGCACCCGCATCCAGAACACTTGACTTCCAGTCTTGATCTGGCCACATGCCAGCTTGTGATGGTGGGTTAAAAAATTCAAATTCCTTAACTATAAAGTGGAACGTGTACATCAGTAATGACTGTCTTCCTGAGTCACCTAAGAAGATTAAAATGACAAAATGTGAAAATGACCTGCCAATGGCAGCCACCCCCTCCAGCAGGACAGGCTCGCTCCCCAGTGGAACTGGTGTCCTGTGTCAACTTGACACAAGCTAGAGTCATCAGGGAGGAAGGAGCCTCAGTTGAGGAAATGCCTCCATGAGATCCAGCTCTAAGGCATTTTCTCAATTAGTGATCAATGGGAGAGGGCCCAGCCCATGGTGGGTAGGGCCGTCCCTGGGCTGGTGGTCCTGGGTTCTATAAGGAAGCAGGCTGAGCAAGCCAGGGGGAGCAAGTCAGTAAGCAGCACCCCTCCATGGCCTCTGCATCAGCTCCTGCCTCCAGGATCCTGCCCTGTTTGAGTCCTTGTCCCGGCGTCCTTCAATGTTGAACAGCAATGTGGAAGTCTAAGCCGAATAAACCCTCTCCTCTCCAACTTGCTTTGCGGTGATGGTGTTTCGTCACAGAAATAGAAACCCTAACTAGGACAGCTCTCAAGGGCAATATTTAACAAGTAATCAATGCTCAGCTCAGCTCTTGATAGTACCTGTGTAATACTATCCACACTCCCAGCTTATTTTTATTATCTTCTACAAAGCTTTTTAAAAGATGTTTTTCTTTTATTTCTTTGTGCTGTTTATTATTGTTGTTTGGTTTATTGTGTTTATTGGTGTGTTTGGACAATAGGCACACTTTTCCTCCGTTTTTATCTTGCTGAATTAACAAAAATGTGGTTTGATTTTCTTAAAAACAATTGATCTTTTGAGAGAAGGGTCAACTAAAATAAACCTCCCAATAAAATGGGCCCAGGTCAATCACATCCTCAGTGGCCACATGTTCTCAGCATCTGTAACATTAAGAGCATTCCAAGTACAAATTTCAGATTTAAAGTCAACTTTCCTTTTCTTTTTTTTAAAAGTCAATTTTCTTAAGAAAAAGTTATTGGATCATAAAACAGAAAAAAATCCATGAAGCAGGCCTTTAGGCATGACATAATCCAGGTTCTCAATGGATGTGCTGAATGTTTTCTACATATCTTTTACTCTGCCCATCTCTGTGTTCGCTTCGTTCCTGGGCAAAAGGGCAAAAGTCCTTTATTTGGCATGCCTGATGCTCACTCCTCCCCAGTGCGGCACCTCTCCAGGAGACAGGATGCTAGGGTGGCCTCCAAAATGTCCACACCATGATGCATATGCCAGTGCAACTTCCTTGATCGCAGAAAACCTGTGCCTGGAAGAGCTAGCGCTCCTGTGCTTCTCTTGGGGCCCACAATAAAAGGAGAGGTTACCTTGAGTGGGTCTGGCCTAATCAGGAAAGCCCTTTCCCAGCAGATTTTCCTCCTGCTAGCTGTGGAAGAGCAAAGCACAGTGTGCTATGGTTGGCTTGGGGGAAAACTGCTGGGAGGCCATATGTTGTGGGATATTAGTTGAAGATGTGTTACATTTGTTTATGCTGGGAAACATTTGTTTAATGATGCAAAGATGTGGTGCATTCTTTTATGTTGCACTTGTTTAACTCTGTGAAGCTGTGTTACTTTGCCTGCCTAAAGCACCTGATTGGTCTAATACTGAGCTGAATGGTCAATAACTAGGTAGGAGAAAGGATAGACGGGGCTGACAGGCAGAGAGAATAAATAGAAGGATAAAAAGAGAAGGGACGAGAGAAAAGGAGAGGAGGACACCAGGGACCTGCCACCCAGCTACACAGCAAGCCACAGAGCAAGAAGTAAAGAAAGGTATATAAAATAGAGAAAGATAAAAGCCTAGAGGCAAAAGGTAGACAGGATAATTAAGAAAAGCTGGCTAAAAACAAGCCAAGCTAAGGCGGGACATTTAAGGAAAAAAAAAGTCTGTGTATTTATTTAGGAGCTGGGTGGTGCTCCCCCCACCAAGAGCAAAGAGTAAAAAATCAACAACTACAGCCATATTGCAAGGAGCTGCAGGTATCCTCTGGGGGCTGAGAGAGTGATACTTAATCAGTGATGATCAAAAAGTCAGGGACCTTGTTCTTGTAGCTGTAAGAAAAATTTCCAGTCATCAGTGAGTTAGGAAGAGCAGCTGGAGCTGCAGATCCAAACCATAGCCAAGCCAACACCTTGGCCTCAGCCTGGTAAGTACCTAGGCCGAGGGCCAGCATGCTGTGCCCAGACTTCTGGCTTCCATCACTGTAAGATTATAAGTCTGGGCTGTTTCAGGGCACTATGTTTGTGATAATTCATTATGTGGAGAAAGCTAATTTAATTTCCCCAAATCCCAACACATAAATTAGAATCACTTGGCTGCCAGTAACAGAAATTGAGTTTGGGGAACAAGAAAAAGCAGGTTTTCTGGAGCGGTACCCACAGTAGTCACACAACACAGGCAGCTCCCTGAGTGAAGCCAAGCAGGACAAATGAACTGGAGATCTTTCCAGGCCAGAGTCCACTTTGAAGACTTTATTTATTTTTGTTTGGTTTTTGCTTTTTTTGAGACAGGGCTTGTACCCTGCGCTAGTCTCAAACTTACTGTTTGGCTGAGGGTGACCATGAGATTGTGACCTAAGTGCTGGAATTATCGGCCTGCCTCAAGGCACACAGCCACTTCGGAATTCTAAGTGGGCTGGAAAGATGACTTAGCAGTTCAGGGAACTTACTGTCCTTCCACAGGATTTGAGTTCAGTTCCCAGCACCCACAGCAAACAGATCACAATCACTTGTACCTCCAGTTCTAGGGGATTCAATGCCTCTGGCCTTTTTGGGCACCCTGAAGACATATAAGCATCCTCCCTCCCCTACATACATATACATGTAATTAAAGAAATACATCTTTTAAAAAATTCTAGGGAAACAGCAGCTGAGTTGCCTTACCTGCCAACCTCATCAAAATTATAAAAAGTTGGGGGCTGGAATGTGACTCAGTAGAGAGCTCGTCTACTGTGTAGGAACTCCTGGGCTTGATCCATACTCTCCACCCCCCATAAATTGAGCATGGTGGCACACCCATGCATTTTGGAAATAGAGATAGGAAGCTTAGAAACTCAAGGTCATCTTCATCTACATAGGAAATTACAAGCCAGTCCTTGCTACTGTCAAAAAAAAAAAAAAAAAAAAAGATTATAGAGGCAGGTGGATCTCTTGAATACGAGGCCAGCCTAGTCTACAGAGAGAGTTCCAGAACAGCCAGGGCTACACAGAGAAACCCTGTCTCTATTTATAAATAAATAAATAAATAAATAAATAAATAAATAAATAAATAAATAGTGCTTGTTGAGGGAAATGGTTTGCACCAGCCTCCTGCTATTTGCTGGTCCCCCTCAGCTAAGGACTGTGGACACAGCCTGAGTCAATATACTAGGGCAGATGCTGGACAGGCCTCTGGTGGAGAAGCCTTGGGGGATGATGGTTGCCTCTGGAAACACCAGGACAGACAGATGAACCTTGGTATGTGAGAACTCTAGTTTGCCCACATTTTAGGAAACACCTGATAGTACCTCATTGCAGTTTTAATTTGTCTTATTCATAATGTCCAACATCTTTTTATATATTTATTGGTCATTCACATACCTTCTTTTGGGAACGGTGTATTTAAACCTTCTGCCCATTTCCCTAGCGAGTTGGTTATCTTACTATTGAGAAAGAATTCTTTAGATATTCTAGATTTAAATCGTCTAACAGATGTGTTTGCAAATTATTTTCTTTCCTTATGGCTTGCTCTTGTGCTTTCTAATGACATCTTCAGAAAGATGTTTTGATGAGACCCAGTTTATCATTTTCTTATATGAGATGTGCTTTTGTGTTTTGTTACAGAGATCATTCGCCCATGTTTCATTCCAGAAATGTTACTGTTTTGGATTTTGTGTTTACATATATGTTTACAGCATGACATAAGAACAGTGCATGTCCCCTCATAGATAATCCAGTTGATCTAGTACGGACCATTTACTTAAAAGTCTATCATTGTGCCACTGAAATTTTCTTTTATTTTTATCTAAAACAACTTGACTAATTGGATGTGTAAGTCTCCTAGCCCAGCACTAGCCAGGCCTGAGCCTGCTTGGAAGTGAGATCAAATATGATTGGGCACATTCAAGGTAGCAGAGCTGATAATGTCATAGACACTGTTTAGTAATTGTGTTCATTCCTAATGTTGGGCTATCTGGCCAATTATTTCACGTCCCTTACATTTTATTCGTCTAGCTTTATTTTCTATTGAGATAGAATTTTTGTGTCACAAATCCACTCTTTTAACATGTGCACTCCAGTGGGTTTTAGCATCTTCAATTCTCTGGTACACCATCATCTCATTCTAAAACATTTCATCCTACAGAAACCTCACAGCAGTCATCAGCTAGTCCAATTGCCTGCTCTCCTCGGTTCCTTGGTTTACTAATCCACTTTCTCTTGGATTTGCCTCATCTGGCTGTTTTATATAAACAGTCATACCGTAAGTGGCCTTTTTAGTCTGGTTTCTTTTTCCCGTGCCTGAAGCGGTAGCATCTCACAGTACCTCACGTCTCTTCATGGCTGTTATATCCCATTGTTTGACCCCCCACGACCGCCTGTCCATTCCTCAGCTGTGGCGAATTGTTTCCAGTCTGGGGTCATTATACATAATGCTGTCAAGATCGTTTCTGTACGCGGCTTCTGTACAACATATGTTTTCAATTCTTCCGGGTCTATACTTGGTAGCATTTCTGGGCCATGTGGAAACTCTGTTTAACATTTTAAGGAGCTGTCAAATTGCTCTGCACAGGGCCCTCGCCACTTTACAACACCAGTGGCAACATCAGTTTCTTCGCGTCCTCGTCCACACAGACATCGTCTGTTGTGTTGTCCTGTGGCTCTGTGGTTTTGACGTGCATTTCCCTAGTGACGAATAACACTGAAAGTCTCTCATGTGCATATTGGCCATTTGTCTATCTTCTCTGAAGAAATGGCAGTTTAAATCTTTGGCTAATTTTTATTTTTTTAACCTATTGAATTGTAGATTTACTTACATATTCTGAATACTGGACCATAATCGGTCTATGATTTGCAAATACTTCCATTTACTCTGTGGGTTATTTTTTAAATTTTCTTCCTAGTTCCTTTTGATCCATAGAACTTTTGAAATTCGATGATGTCTAATTTATGTGTTTTGGTTTTGATTGTTTGTGCCTTCTGTGGTCTAGCTATTCTTACACATCAAGTTTTTCATATAAACTCTGGAATCAGCCTATTTTGTTTTAAGAATTTGTTAACATATTTTTAACATTTATTTGTGTAAGTGTGTATGTCTGTGTGTGGTGGGTGTGTATGTTTGTCTGGTGTATGTGTGTGGTGTCTGTGTTTGTATGTGTGTGTGTGCGTGTGTGTGTGTGTGTGTGTGTGTGTGTATGTGGTGTGTTGTCTATGTGTGTCTGTGTGGTGTATATGTATGTGGTGTGCATGTGTGTATGTGGTGTGTGTGTTGTATGTGTATGTAGTGT